>CABFPE010000326.1:161149-181850 GCA_900660155.1 Hofstenia miamia | reverse complement strand
ATGCAGTTCAAAGCCCCGCCGACTAATAATACCTCTTTTGAAAGTCTCGCGCCTCGATCACTACCGCCATTCATTAGCAACCTGCCGCGATATCCCCTTGCACACCCGTCCTGGGTAAAATCATACGCCGCTGCACTTTATGACACGCACCACCTTGCTAATCAACCAACGCTAATTAATCAAACTCAGAGGTCGCCGCCACCATCTTTGATGTCCACCACACGCTACCTAATTTCACAGCTAAGAAACTTTTACTTTAACTATGTCGTTTAAATTATTTTATTTTTGTTTGCAAATGCCCAGGTTTAGGAAAAATTACTATAACCCTAAACTCCAATTAATTTTCACTGCTAAAATTTATCTATTTATCCAATTGCTACTCTTAACACCTATGAAACTAATTTTCTTTTCCCATCACCTTTCTATCTTCATGTTTATAATCCATCCGTTCATAGTAAAAGTAGTCGATTCTTTATCTCAATCAATCACATTCTTTCATTCATTATCAGCTTTAAAAAGAAATTAATTAATTAATACATACTTTTTCTTACTAACTCTATAAGGTATTGAAAATAATCCAGGGCCGATTTTAAAATATGAATTATTTTTCAAAAGCTGAATCTTAGGAAAAATTCTGTTAACTATGTACATTTGAACTTCCAGAATCTTAGCAGCAAAAATGTTGAATTTAAACAATTTATTTCAAGTTTTAAAAATGATGTCATACTTGCAATTTTGGAAACTTGGTTAAAAAGTCGCCATCCTGATAACATTGGTCTTTTAAAAACGAATCATATACGGTATTCAGGAGAGACAGATTCTTTAAACAATCCACTAGGTAAAACAAAGGGTGGGGTGTTCTATTTCTACTACCGAAATCGTTTAATCCAAAGCAACGCAACGATATCAAGAGTAATCTAGCGACAAATTTCGAAAGTCTATGGGTAGAAATTTCTAATCAGTTCATTGAGCAATTAGAAGATGAATTATTTTTAGCTAGTTCTGAAAATAAAGATTTAATGCTACTTGGAGACTGGAACCTAAATTATTTTAACACTAATGAACAGTCCAAGGTTGACCTACTCTTAAATACATTTAATTTAAAATTGACTAATGAAACATGTTAATGTAACTAATGCATGTTACAATTTTTATTCATCCGAATGTTCTTTTTCTGATCACTGCATTATATCTGTTGAGTTTTCTAAACATAATTCTTCTACTAAGAATTTTACTAAGCGGATAAAAACCCGTGAAAAGACTACCAATAACATAAATAATTTTAAATCGGCACTCTCTTCAGAAAATTGGCTTCCGGTAATTTTCTGCAACAAATTCAACTACAATGTTGACAAATTTTTTAGAAATTTTTGAATTTTATATCAATAAATTTTGCCTAGAAAAGAAAATCATGATTAATTCAATTCTGAAAAGCAAATCAATCAAATCTGGTAACCGAAACTTGTAAAGAATTTATTCGTAAAAAGAATATCGGATTTAGGAATTTTAAAAGTTCTCAAACTCATAGTAATTTTGCTACATGTAAAAAATGCTAGAAATGTATCCAACATTGAAAACCGCAGGGCCTATAACGAATACATCAGAAATGAATACGCTTGTCTGCAAAATCAAAAATCAAAAGGGAAGCTAATTCATGAGATCACTAATAGTAAGAAATCTAAATCAAACTCTATTGATGCTATTAAAAATTCATGCGGAAAAATAACTACTGATGATTATGAAATCTCCAACGAATTAATCAAGACTTTTATTAATCTAGGGAAATTCAGTCGCCTAATCGTTAAGTATAAAAGTAAACCGCCCAATTTCTTTACCCCTGAATTTTCTTTCCGTATTACAACTAGTATTGAAACCTTACAAGCAATTCTCAAGCTTAATGTTAAAAAATCAAGTGGTATTTCTATAATTCCTTCTTGGGCACTTAAAATCACTGCAGGTATTATAGCGAGTCCTCTAAATTATATATTTAATGAACGCATTAAAAGTAATTACTTCCCGGATCATTTAAAACTTGCTCACATTACTCTTATCTTTAAGAAAAACGATCCGTGTCATTCCAGAACTATAGACCAATTTCAATTACTTCACCAATAAGCAAAGTATTCGAGCGATTATTACATAACCAAATAACGGAGTATCGCAATAGGTACAACCTACTATCAAACACTCAATTTGGATTTCGTATGCATTTTTCAACGACCGATGCTCTATTAAGTGCTACAGAAAAATGGAGATCATCACTGGATGCAAATAAATTCGTAGCTATTGCTTGTTTAGATCTTTCTAAAGCTTTTGATTCTATTGATTATAGCATACTAATAAAAAAAATTATCCTGTATGGGATTTTCTAACAGTAGTAGGAATTTGATAACTAGTTATTTAAAACATAGATTCCAGAGAGTTAAAGTAAATGATGTATTTTCGGATTGGCTACCTGTCAACAATGGTGTTCCTCATGGACAATTTTATGTCCACTTCTTTTCAGTATATATGTAAATGATATTCATACAATAACTGATTGCAATTTACTTCAATATGCCGATGATACCTGTATATTCAACGATAATAATTCGATGCATTTAGCAATTGAATCTGTAGCAAATAATTGCAACAAATTGACAACGTACTTTAACATGCATATGTTACTTATAAATGAAAGTAAAACAGAATTTTGTATTTTGCAGCCCTTTACAACAAATTATGATGTTTCAGTATTAACTCGTAAGCTTAATAATGTTAAGGTTCCAAGTGTAGACAATTTCAAATATTTAGGAGTGATTTTTGATTCGAAGCTAAACTTTGAATCACACATTATTGCAATAGTCCGAAAATTGGCAATAGGTATAATCAATTATAGTAAAACAACTACCTGCCTGTGCAATAATTCAATTTTTCCATTCATTTATAATGAGTCACCTAAGTTATGCAAATATATTATTTACTGATCTAAAAGATGTTTTATATAGAAAACTTGATATTCAATTTAAATGGGCCCTAAACGTTTCAAAGATAAATTCTTTCAAAACTAGGCATTATATTTCTAGATCTATCGTTTTCCCAAGACAGCTAATCATATTTAACACACTGTTAACATTTTTCAAGCTCATCAAGAAATTACCACCTTATAATATTATTTCAATGCCTGGATTTATTCATAAGCATAATCCCAGATTAAAGCACTATACCTGCATTAAGTATAGAAAAAAGGTTTTGCAAAAATCATTCATTAATACCGCTATTCGAACTTGGAACTCATTACCTAAAGAGATAAGGAACATTGAAAAATTGCAAGCTTTTAACAAGCACATTAATATTTTCCTTAAGCAAAAGTATATCTCGGGTAAAACATGGTTAGGATACAAGCTCTACAATAATGATTATACAACATCTTGTTCTTGAAATCCTGATTTTATCCCTAGCCTGGTAGATTTACTGTATATAGAGCCTTATCCTATTGCATGTGTTTGTATGAATGACGACGCTATTCAGATAAATTACCAGTTTATAATTGTTAATATTTATCTGAATAAATAATATCTTATCTTATCTTATCTTAAATGAGTATAGCTAAAAAACTATTAACAATCCGCCACTACACATAGAGAAACACTCAAGGTTCGTTGTTGCTTTCATAGGCTCAAAACTTGAATAATTGAACATTAGGTATCGAGATAATTTAAAAAATTTGACATGTTAAAAGAAAAATGGTGTTAATCTTTTCATCAGCTTCAGCCACACCAATGCACTTCAATAGCAATTTTTCAAGATTGCATTAAAGCATGTTCCCCACTAGACCAGCCCATGCGTCACGATATTTAAATTTGCTAATAGGCTTAGAGACAATTTTTGTAAATGCTGAAAAACGGTTTGTTCTTTAAATAGACGATAGGTAGATTAAAGTTAACTTCGTGAAATTATCTACAGTCGGAACCTTAACATTATTAAGATTACGAGTACATCGTAATAATTTTTAGCGGGCTGCAACATACAAAATTCTGTTTCATCGCCATTTGTGACCATTTATGCATGTCCAAGTACATTGACAGTTTGTTGCGATTTCGTGCTACAGATTCAATTGCTAAATGCATCAATTTATTATCATTGAAGATGCAGGAATCATTGCCATACTTAAAGAAGTGCAATTATTTATTGTATGCATATCGTTTACATTTACATATGCACGGAAAAGGAGACCTAAGACTGTCATTTGAGGTACACCATTATTGACCGAAAATACAACTTATATTTTGAATTTGAATCTATGTTTCAAATAACTACTTATCCAATTTCTACTATTGATAGAAAATCGCAAATAGGATAATTTTTTCATTACTATGATGTCATCAATAGAATTGAAAGCCTTAGAATGAACTAGGCAGGCAATAATCGCTTTGACGAATAGAGGAATAAATAAAAGAATTTTGCATTTATAACAAAAGTGCGTTTAATACTAAAATACGGAGTTTTAAAATTAGGGAAATTGTTGAATTGTAGAGAGCAATTTTTTTGAGAATTTTGCAAAATGTACATAAAGATGCTTATACATTGCCATTGGCTTCGAAAAGTTTCCTTTAAATTCATCGTAAGTTTTTCTTCAAACGGCCTAATGTAATATTAACTACCCCATTTTGTTTTGGATTTTCTGAGATATTGCCTGGCAATTTCCTGTATACAAAATGCAAGCATAATAATTTAGATGACTTAAGAATAAAGCTCGAATCAAAAGAATTTTTGCATTAATACGGGGTGAGAATAGAGAACTGCAGAATAAAATTTAAATACCGTAAATCCTCATACATAAAGCGCACCCCAAACATTGAAGGTTTTTTGAGTTACAAGTTACCCTTCTTTCATACGTTCAACTTTCGGTTCCGAGTACTGGATATTTCCCAGGGGTTATTCTAAAATAAATTATTTTTAGTATTTGCACATTTTAAACGGTACCTTAACCCCGAATGTAGCGAGAAGTTGCCAGCTATAAACGGCTTATACACGAGGATTTGCGGTACATAGAAAATATAGCATTTCGTATATTATTATGAAAAACATTTTGACTTGCTTTAGCTTGTATATATTTTCGTACTTGTGTTCAAGTTGCCTAGTTCCTAAAGTCTGGTATGCTAAATAGAAATAACTGTCATCATCGGAGAGCAATTTTTCCAATCTCAATTAAAAAAAGAATAGCATGCAAGCTTTGAATTCTTAAATCTTTGAAATAAATAATTGATAAAACTATACTATTAAATTACAATATTTACAATACCTACAATTTACAAAAAAATTAACGAATTACACAATTACAATTTTACACTACTAACTACTGGAGGCCCAAGAATGAACTGGGATAGGTCGAGAGCGCGCTAACGATTTATGACGACTTTGGCGATAAATTTTGTTTGGCGGAATTTTACCAAGCTAAAATATTAAATCAATTAATGATTATCTGAGAAATGAAACTAAATATAATACCAATGAATTTAGAGACGTGAGATCGAAGTTGATGCTTCATGTTCTAAAATTTATTACATTGCCATTTGCTTATTTGTAAATTTTGTATTTAAACATTCGACTCATTGATTGTAATCAAACCTGTCCCTTGTGACATTAAAGTAAAAAACCGTTTTGTTCACATTTTCTAACAATTTTCTCTTTCTCCAAGTATATTTGGGCACATCGGTGGGCAAATGTTCTCCCCCTATGGTGAACATTTGTGATAAATTTTTGTTCAATGGAAAATTCCACGTTTGCAAAATCATTCAAATTCTTCCCATACTTAGTGTTCACATAACAATAAAGCGTTGCAAGGCCCCTGAGAGCAACAACTACCTTAAAAACTTGTGTTTTCTGTAAATACATCACCAAGTTAAAAACGGCCAAAAGTAGAAAAAAATTTCTTGGAATTTTTGTTCTATATTTATTTATAAACCGTATACAACGCTTTTAAAATCGTGCAAGTCCATTCAAGAAATTTCGAGTATTTTTTAACAAAAATCTGCAATTTTCAAGAGCAGACAAAGACACTAAATTTACGTAATTGCGCTTAACTTTAATATGCATATTATAGACCAATACATTCTAATTTGCATTAAAAAATTCGAAACTCAATTGTGCAAAAAGGTACTATAATAATAGCTATTTTATAGGTAAGTATAAATTTAGTTGAAAAAATTCTAACTTCAAAATTTGCTGTCACCCACATTTTGAATCTAAATCGATCGCAATCTAATTTTTTAATTTTCTTTTTCTCTACTGTTTACATTATTAGAAAATTAAAAAGATTTTGAAAAAAGCGTTTTTCCGCCAAGACATGTGTAGTATATTAACCATATTTGTTAAATAACGATACTTAACGATTGCAAAGGCATGTTTGACTTAATTTTAGGTTTTTTAAGGATTCTTAATTTACCGTATAATGCATGAAGACGTGTTCGAAAAACACTAGCATAACGAATCACTCAATACACTACAATATCCACGAAAAATTACACGTTCCGATATGACAGCAAAAAGGGAGATTTCAAGATGCATAGAATAGAATCCCCATTTTTTACTTGTGCATTCATTATGAATGGTTTCACTTGCTTTCATAGTCATTTAATTGTAAGAAATGCCTATATCAATTGAAAAAACATCCATTATTAATGTCATATTTAAAGAGCTTGGTATAAATAGTGAAAACATTTTTAAGTATATTTGTAATCAGCGTAATATTGACATTGAAACTGTGTCTGAGAAAAACAAGAAGAAATCAATTTATGTCAAGGCTGAAAGTTTTATATCGAGAAAATAATAGAAATCTAGCAAGGTTAACGAAAAATAAACAACGATGGTTTGATCAAGATTTTGCATTCCCATTAGTAGAGGGGAATACTGTATTAGAAGCGTCTTGCTTTGGACGACCTTCCACCTCATAGAAAGAAGCCTTTGAAAAGACGAAGAGAAGAAAGACGCCTTCTTTTGCTGCTGAAAATGAGGAATTGCTTGCATGTGCTGCTGCAAGGGCAGTCAAACGAAATACCAGGAAAAGAGATTTTGCTTATATTATGAAAGAAACAACCATTTTCCCTTCTCATCCAAACAAGATTAAAAAAGCTTACAGTAAGCAAGAGCTAATGAAGTATTCTATTGAGGAAGTGAAATTGATTTATCAAAATTTAATTGTCTCTGGAAATCCTTAAAAGAGCATCGAGTTAATATTTTTCCTTCTTATTCCGAATTCAAAGAATCAAAAAAATGTTGCTATCCTGATTTAATCAATGTCACAGAAACAAAAACAGAATGTGATCCTTCTTTTCCATACACCTTTAAGACTTTTGAAAACAGTTGAAGAGGAAACAGCAAATTCAGTTGATTCAAGTAAAGTTATCCACCTCAATGGAGCATTGGTCTCCAAATGTGGATTTGACGGGGCTGCCGGGCAATCTATATACAAGCAAAAATTTTCATTCATTGAAGATCAAACTGTGACTGAAGAAAGCCTTTTAGCATTTGCATAGTACCTTTGCAGTTGGTGATAGAAGAGAAAGTGGTATGGCAAAACAAAGTTCCGTCTAGCATCCGCTACTGCAGAACATTAAGACTGCAATATGTAAAGAGACACCTGAAATCTGTAGAGCGGAAGAAGAAGATATTCTGGCGAAACAGCAAGACATGGATTACTTTAGACACCATCAAATGTCTGAAAATTATAGCAATATTACTATCAAAATGTCTCATAAAATTACTCTAACTATGCTTGATGGGAAATCAATTAATGCCTTGACAAGCACATTGTCAACACAAATTTGTAATATTTGTAGTACCAAGCAAACAGAAATGAACAACCTTGAATTAGTGGCTTCCAAATCCTTTCCTACAAGTTCTTTGCTTTATGGCTTATCAATAAGGTACTGCTGGATTCGTTTTTTTGAATTGATTCTTCACCTATTCTATAAACTAGAAATCCAAAAATGACAAGCGAAGACCATAGAAGATAATGAAAGCGTCAAAAGCACGAAAGCAAAAATTCAGAAAGATTTTAAGCTCAAAATGGGTCTACTTGTTAATCAGCCAAAAGTGGGTTTTGGCAACAGCAACGATGGAAATACTGCAAGGAGATCATTTAGAAATTTTGCAGAATTTGCAAACACAACAGGGATTGATGGGTGTTGTTATCCAAGCAGGAAATTTAGAGTGAAAAATTTGGAAGAAGCTTTGGAATCCTTGAATAAATTTACAAGAAATGCGCGACTTCAGGACTCAAGGAAGACATAAAAACAGGGAACGATAGAGGATTAACTTCATTACCTCCTGATTTTAAGTGAGCCTCTGTTTAGTAATAATAATAAGCATAAATCTGAAAGAAAAATGAATCAACTTTTTCATGAAGCACGACTTTAAACCAAGAACCCAATTTCTCGAAGATTTAGATTTATCTAACTCGGAAGACAAAGCTGAAGAAGAATTCTAATAATTGAAAGTCAATGAAAATTTTATATGCAAGGACAATATTTTATTTATACGAAATGATGGTTGGTTTATATCATCTTTTTTACTTTTGTTAACTAAGGTACATATTATATTTGTAAAAAAATTTGTTTAAAAATTTTGTATTAAAAATTTTTTTCTTATTTTTTTCCCTTAAATAGGTACTTCTATAAAGTGCATAAAATTTGCTTAAAATGGGAGTTTATTGACTATATAAAATTAAAACACCTAACATACAAAAGACAAAATATATTCTAGCGATAATTTTTCGAATGTAACATTATAGAGTGATTCAAAAAGTATTTAGTTATATTTCATAATTGCATGTAATAATAAAAAAATTAATATTTCAAATTGCATAATATTAAAATATATCTAACAATTGAAGCATATCGAAATATTTAATCAAATATATATAAAAAACTCGTGTTTTTGCAAAAAAAGCGTTTTATTTTTTGATACATATAAGTTATAACTTTTGTGCTCCTAAAATGAGCATTTTTTTCACCATGTTGCGGGCTTTCCCCTTAGAGGGTACCTAGTGCTACACCAGTAATCAAGTTTTATGCCATGACTGGCTACCCTATAATCCATAGCACCATTGCGGCAATGAACCCACCTAAATTGGGTGGAGTGATGAGCATGAAAATTTCACTATAACCTATTCTTATGTCGATTTTTAGATTCAACGACCTCAAATTTGTTAATTTTGCAAATAAACAATAATTAACATTGGATAGCGTAAAAATAGTTTTGGCCGTTTTTTAATGTTTTGACACACTGTGTATAAACGCGGAAACTTCTGACTTCGCGCAAAAGTACGGCCGGATGTAAATGAAAGCGATGTTTTCAGATTTTAGATATCTTCATTATTTAATGAGTTTTTATAAAAACAAAAAAATTGTAAAAAAAATTGCTTGTATATTAAGCAAAGTAATAATACACTAAATTTCGACGAAAGCCATATAGTTCAAAATCAAATTGCCCTTAATGAAATTGTAACAGGATTGAAGATGTCCTTGTTTTCATCTGTAAATTGAATTTAGGAATCAAAAATCCACAAAACTATATTACAATTACAACTAACATTTATACGGACACTTACACATACCTTGCGCAACGAAGCTGATACAAAATTTCTAAAATAGATGAATTGGATGAAGACAACATGAGTATTGACCAAAAGTCTCAAATAACTTAGGTACATTGAAATGTCTCTGTATTTTAATCAAAAAAAACTTGAGGTATTTTTCGCTATATTCCTATTTATAAAAAACGCTTGGAATAACTTTAATAATATATCAGGTGCATAGTTAGAAACTTGAAATTAAACCAAAGAAAATTAACTGAATGAGCAATTTTTCAAACGGATGCAAAAAGTAAGCACTTACCTTGAGCCATTTGATGTCTTGCTCTAAAGAATGTTGGAGCTTTTTATAATCAATAAAATTCAAGGCATTTTTATCCAAATCTCGTTTCAGAATTGCATTCTAAAATAAATAAGTAAGTAAACTGCTATACACTGTATATTAGTTTATAAATTATTATTTGCTTATCTTGACACATTAAAAATTATGCCAGTTTTGCAAATGTCATCAACAAGAATTTACAATTTCAGCCAACATCAGGTTTACAAGGTATTCAGCATTTTCAAAACACAAAAATAATAAAGAATAAATAGAATTGCATAGAATAGTTTCAGTACAAATCAGAATGTAAAAGTCTAATATAAAATTTGAGTCCCTTAAACGAAAATATTCTAAAGAAATTATATTTTTGAAAAACTTACAGTTTTTTGCTGCTTAAGGAGAAGTTGCTTAGTTTCATCTCTATCTACTGCAATTGTGTTTGCCAGAGACTAAAAACAGGCAGTTATTAATTATATAAAAAATTATACAATCCAGACCTAACAAAACATTAAGACAAAAAGAAAAAATCACAAGTTTGTCAAGGCCTTAAACTAACTTTATTCTGTAAGTAAAGCAATAACAATTACGGCGTAGTGGAAAAAAATTATGAAAGAGTATTTCAAAATCACAATTATACAAATAACTATTTTAGACGAATGATGTACACACTTGAGCTTTCGTCATTTCGTTATGCTGTAAGACTTTTTCATCAGCCATGGAGTGATAATAACTTCTCCATTGCTTTACCTCACTCCGCATGGCAGCCACTTCTTCCATTAGTAACTAAAAGCAATTAAAATGAAGTTTTCGAAGTTGAAAAAATGAGCGTATGTCTTACTAGACTAAATGTAAAGCAAATCATGCAAATGCTTTGATGAATACATGAATACAAGCACATTTCCATTAATTCAGGCTTTACAAAAATTAACTAATATGAGACAAACCAACAAAATATTCATTAACAGAGAAACTAGCTCTATATTCAATTAGATTCTATTTCTAAAATGATTTTTTTTAAAAAAATTCATCTAGAAAAATAGAAAGCGTTGAAATATTATTTTTTACAAAAAGATATAGGCTTACTACATTGAAGTCTGGAAATACCAAATAAATGTTTCTTTAAAGCCCGAAACAAATTTCATTGACTCTAAATTAACATCTTTGCATACACTAGTACAATTTAACTCGAAACCCAATACATCAGTGAAGTTAATTAAGAACAGGGTTGATACCAACGTCTTACAACATGATTTAAAAGAACAAATTCTATTACGGCTAACAATAAAAAATAGTATATCAATGAAAAATCATTTCATTTTCAAAGGAACTTTTCGCAAGGAGAAATAGCTTAAGGCTTACTGCAGCGTTTCATGTGAAAAATTGAAGCTGGTAAAATCAGTTGGATGTCAAATGAAACGTTGGATTAAGCACTATTTGATTAAATAAGAGCCTGGTGTGAACATTTACATCATTTAGCTTAAATCCGTACTGGCATTTTCTTAAATGCGTTTAATTAGGAAAACAAATTAATGTCATGCACACTGAGAATTCCTAGATCGAAAAATCTTTCTAGAATTTCGTTAATGGCTCTACTGTAGTGACTATGGTCTCTTAAACAAGGTTTTGTGTACTCAAAATTTTAACTCGGATGAATTCACAAAACTACGGAAGAAATCTTGAATAAAATCTACATATAATTATAGAAGAAATCATTGACTTTAATTCATCAATTTCTTCATAAATCGCAAATATACATTTTTAAATTTAAAAACTCCACACTAAATTAAAACCTGACACATTAAATTAGGTAAATGGTTATATTTGAGGATACCCGATCTAATTTTTTAAAAAATGTCCTCGAACTCGTAGCAAGTAACTCAATCTTCGTTTCAAATTGCCCCACACTATAATTCGCTCTTCATTTGTTATGCTGTCAAACTCCATTGCTTCGTTTCCTGATATTGTCACTACATTAATAGCCCTATAAAACTACTGCTAATGTTTTTTATATATTGTTGGATTCACTCTCCTAAAAACGATTAACAGCACCACAATTAAAACCGCAATGAAAAACATAATTGCAATATAAAGTAAAAATTCTTTAAGCTAACTTTAGTTTTCAATAATCTCTAGAGTGTATCGGAATAGCCATGCTGTAGAAATATGAGACGCGTTGAGGAAGAATCAAGTTCAGATAACAAAGAATTAAATTTTACTGGTAATAATAGACGTTAAGCAATAGCTCTAATTTTATTCAAAGGTGGAGATGGATTGGAATAATGATTACGGATTTGTGGATTGTACAAATTAACCATTAACCAAATATGGGTGAAGATGCAAACTTTAACGGAGAATTGTAATCTTCATAATTCCTTATGTGAATACAAATTTGTTGATTACTGATGTACGTGACTCACTGCTATACACTGAAACTTAAAATCAACCTAAAAAGTGTTACTGCCTAAATACAGACTTGCATAACTATTATTGATAAAACTCGGGAAGTTCATGGAAGCGCCGCACCTTGCTGCCTTGAGAAACCGCAAAGACCAAAAACACTGCAAACAAAAAACTGATAACAATATTTTCGACAACTAGTTATAAATGGAAGTCTTGTCTTAAATAATTTGAGATTTTTAGTAAAATTCCAATGTTACAAAATACCTAAAATAATAATGAATTAAAAACACAATTAATAAAAACCAAAATTCAAAAATTCGTAAATGCGATCTGAGGAATTTCATAGCACAGTGAATATATAATGGATGCGCATTGTCAGAAATTGATACAGTCCGCCTTTGTAATTAAAAAAGAGACAATTTTGCATATATCACAACAAAAGTAAAAAATTCGTAATTCGAAAATATTTTACTCAACGTGCATCATTTGCAATTTACTTAATAAAAATTGTACTCCATATACACACTACTCTGCTTCAGGTTAAGTAGTCGGTCAGAGCCAGCTTGCCTCGGATAGACAAACCTCTATTAAAAATTTTCTGGAAAGGAATAAATGCACTTGCAACGTTTTTTCATAGTTATTTAGAGACTGAGATTACAAATTCATTTCTTATAAGTGATTTATCAAATAACAGCCCCTGCATACAAATTGTCAAGCGCAGCTTTACGACAAATTTCGTTAAATCACTATATTTCAGTAGCGCAAATATAAATAGGGCAATGACAGAGTTCACGCATTATTAACTATTTATTTCCAACAAAAACAATCGCTAATTTACTTGAAGAAAATTGGACATTCAAATCCAATAAAATTAAAAGATAAATGCATTTCATTGTTTGAACACATTAAATAGTTTATTATGCTGGTTGATTTCTGTATAAACTGTAAACATTGGAAATCCTATGACTATAATATGAATTTAACAGCTAATTACGAAATTAGTTACCGTTGCTTTAAGTATTCCAACTAAAACGTTACCAATATTTAGCAATGAAACAGTTAACGGCGTTCGATTCATAGCATAAGCTAAACGTATTAAATAATAAAATAAATAATAATAATGAGAATGAAAAAGAGCTACAGCAAAAGCAAGTAAAGATGCCGCAAAGTGCGAAAAAACTTATGGGGAGATGAGGAACCATAAGAGATTTGCCTAAAACGTCCCAAAGAGTACCTCCTCGTGGTGGTTCCTGGGTAATGCTAACACTCAGTGGGCGCGTCGGTGTGCGGAGGCTCGCACCCACATCAGACGTTAAAACCAGGGTACAAGAAGGTGTCACCATGGGTACTTTGTATATGTGGGGGCGATGAAGATCGAGAACCCTGTCTGTTCTAGTGTTGTGGAGGCAGACGGCGACGCAGTGGAAACATTGCTAGCAATACTGCTACCGGCACCAGTTAGGGTGCGACTCACGGGGCAGTCGTACAGCGAGGAAACTCGTCTGTCTCTAGCCTGTGAGATAGGCCTAGGCCAGCGTTTGCTGCGCCTTCTTGTTGAGGCAGCTTTGCTGTGTCATAGGTAGTTATGATCCAACATAGACCTAGCTTCATAGAGACTTTATTCACTAGATGCTTTGCATTCAGTAAATATGCCTGCGTACTCCAATATAACCAGATCTTTATAGCAGCCAGCAAGCGCTCTCTAAAGTTACCACCGTTAGTAGCCTTGGTTGGCCAAAGCGGGAGAGGCGCAACCCTCTCAAATGAAGTTCGACCTTCTACTTCACTCTGCTGAACAGACTCAACACAGATCAGCACGCTGCGTGCCGAGGGTCGCCAGAGGATTCTTAAGATCAAACCGACCAGGCATACGTCCAGGGGTATGGCCCGGACCCGGATTTTTGATTTCACCCACTGAGTTAATATGTCAAATTCTTCAGTAACGCCACTATGGGAAGATGTGGGAAAGAGATAGTGAGTAGGTCAAGATAATGATTATACAAGATGAAGTGATCACAACAGCGTGGATGTCCAGATTAAATGGTAGAGGAAAGGACATTCCTCGTACAAAAAGATCTAAAGGAAGAAGTTGAGGCAAGCAATTATGATCAATAACATGTCAGCAAACTACATGCAAGTTGCAAACTTCAGTGATTCAAAACAGGTTGACATGTTACTTCGACACAAACGGGTCAATCCCAAAGATGCAGAAATGACCAGTTTTACTCATACACCAGGACCAGGAGTGGTTGAGAATTGTAAGAGTAATGGTGTGGATAGATCACTAAAAGTTATAGGACATCATATCACATAGGTGGGTACTGAAGACATTAGATAATGGAGTTTCAAAGACGTGAGGCGCGTTCTAAACGAGAAAGAAAAATGCAGACTGAGATAGACTAGCGTAAGAATTGAAGAATATGTAGATAAGCAACATAAGGACTCACTCCTGGAGTTAAGTAGGGAACTAAGAAGTATGACAAAGAGTGAAGGAAAGAAATCACACGTGAGTAGGATAGAGTGGAGAGATGAACAATATATAGAAAGAAGGTAATAGATAGAAAGTTCTGAATGAACACAGAAAAGCATAACAGAGAAGATAGTAACAGGTGGTTAAAGAAGACAGGACTAAAGCAAGAAACAGAAACATTGATGGTGGTGGCACAGTAATAAGCAGTTGGGATTAACTGGATGAACATTCACGCAGACCGAAAAAATGGCCTATAATAAGTGGCTATACAAGAAAGAAGTGGATCCCCCAATAGCAATGTGTGAGAAATTGGTGCAGAATGAGCATAAGTCCAGACTGCCGAGTTAGGACAATTGATACAATAAAGCTTGGTTATATGGATTATAAGCAGGAAATAGTGACATGAGCAAAAATCAGAGAGGGTCACAGCGAATGAGAAGGCTAGGACATTGTGGGATCTCAACAGATGTGTATAAGAGACAGATGAAGCAAGGAAGCCAGATATAAAAGTGGTAGATTATAGAAAAGAGTGGGAATGCTAATAGACAGCGGTATCAAAGGACAGAAATGTAAAAGGCAAGAATATACAAAATAGAAGAGCAAAATAAGCAGGAAGCATAAGAGCTACCTCTGAGCACTTAGAAATACCAAAATGAGGAACTCAGTAGATTAAAAGGAACAACCAGATTTCTAAAGAAAAATCTCAAATTTCTTTAAGCTAGTGAGTATTTCAAGCTGAGTCAAACCAACATTAAGTTGTGAGCATGCAAGAAAGAATAATAAAAACCAATACTAGATAATTATTTGACAAATTCACAAAAACACAAAGGATTTGCTCTACTAGTTTCAAATTTCGAAAGGTCGCATGAAAGCTTTTTCACATAAATAGATATAGGAAAACTTCTTCAAAGAAGTCTACTATTAAAATAGATATATTTTAGGTGAATTTAATATTATAATGTTCAGACTGGAACGGGAAGACAAACTATATTGATAGATAATAACTAGTAATAACTGGGTTGTATTATTTACTATTTATGTTTTCTGCATTCAATGCATGTGCCTCAATAACAACATTAAATTTGCTGTACTGCTTGTGTGATGAGAGAAAGAAATGAAAAATTTATGGTGTTTATTAGAGAATACTACTGCCAATATATCAATTCTGAATCCAAAATTTGTGTAAAAATTTATTGCGACATTCATTTTGCAATTTGAATGTGTGTTGTTCTATATGCTGGTTTAGTTGTATATTTATAAATTCACCTGGTTTTTTCTGACGATATCTTCGGCTTTCAAACCAGTTTCTTTATATTTAATGTATGCGAGTGAAAGTGGGGCAGTAGGCATTGTATGAGATCGGTGTATTTGCCCAGTGAGGATATTTTCTTTGCGGCGGGATTTTTTGGAATCAGTGATAACCTCGTTTTCTGTTTCACTTACACTATCTTCTGTAGAAGTCCTAGAAAATATAAATTGTATTATCCTCGTAATTATATACATACATACATATATATATATATATATATATATATATATATATATATATATATATTATAATTACACAATAATCAAATGTACTTTTCTATAAAATTGTTTTGAGGATTGGGCATATCACTGTGCTTTTTCCCACTCTTCCGTTTCTCATGTTCAAGCGTGTCTTTATACCTCTGACAAATTTCTTGAACCCTCTTCAATTCTTGTTGCAAAGAATTAATTTTGGCATCCGCTAAACAAGGCATCTATTAGGGAAATATCTTTAAACGAATGCATATATTTGTCATTTGCACATCATTAATTTTGGAGACAAATACTCTCAAGGTTCACGAATCTGTTCAAAATTGTTATTCAAGACTTTCAAAATGATGCGGGGATTAGTTATCCAAGATATAAATTTAACAATGCATGGCAACAATTCTGTATGAAAAGTGGAATAGTAGCATTGAACAATCAGAAGTGTACATAGATTAAAATTTTCAAAATGTTTTAGAAGGCACTATCTTCCATTCATATTTTTTGTAAAATAAACCTACAAATAAACTTCCCATGATACAACAAATATTATGTTCAAACAGTAAAACGCGTATATAACAGTTGAAATTATGTTTAACTGAAATTAATATCATTAAAAAAATAGCAAATTAATTATTTTTGATTTGAATAAACTTCAGCCGACATTTTAGGTGACTATACAATTGCATATATTTATTACGGAATTTTACTGTTTGATCACAAAATGAACAAATAACGCATAAATTAGAAATTTGAATTAATTATTGGCATCATATAAACCCCATAATAATGAACAAATTAGTGACAAATTCAACAAATTACAATCCATGCTTTCATTATTATTTCAAAAATTAATAATAAATAATAAAAATAATAATATAAATTCTAAGTGCTTTGTACAAATTTTGAAAATATTTATAGGTGCTTGTATTAAAATTTTTTTTTGGATTTTTTGAATAGAAATATTGTTTAGGTATATACCAACGTAACTGTAAACTTCTAGTTCAAGTTTAGGTATATACCAACGTAACTGTAAACTTCTAGTTCAATATATACATTACTAACTGAGCAATTAGCTTTAAAACTTGGAGTAGGCCCATTCATATTGAAGCTACTATACCAATTACATGATCTTTGTAAAACAAATTAGGCCGCATAAAATGTATTCAAGCAGAACTTTTCTAGGGGTAAAATTTGATTCCGAAATAAATATCTTGAATACTTGATGAGCAATTTCGGGTTTTCTCCACATAGCTCCAAGTGTAATTGAGGCTCAAAAACCCCAAATTAATCAGAAACCATTAATTAAACACTTTCGGTAACAGAAATAGTGTTTCAATTTAAAAACGATCGAAAGCATTGCGAAATCCATATATTCAATATCCTTCAAGATATTCGTTGTATCGCACTTAAAATCAGCAAACAATTAAGAAATGATGTTTAATAGAAGTCCACACTCAATATATTTAGTAATCTATATTTATCGACATTTTCTAAGAAACCGATATCTGTAAAATTCAATGAGACATTCTAGTTTTTATAACCAAGTACCATATATTCCATGAGGTTCTTACATCAAAGGCCGTCACTAGTCATGATTCCTCTATAATAGTGCCTACATTGTTTAAATATTATATTCTGGGACTGAAAAATGCTTTAGAATCGCTTAAAAGTCGACCAAAGTTAATATTGTAAATAGTTTTTGAGATATTAGGAGCTATTTTGCTGATAAGGCACCCTCTAATTGATATCATACTTGAACTTCATGATATCTTAATGATATCTTGAAGGTCATTTTAATATCTAGTTCAAAACAATGTTTGTAGAGCTAGGATTTTCAGCCGTTTTGAGCAGTTTCCAATAGAAACACAGACTTAGTTCATAAGCGTAATGGTATCGAAAACAGAATTTCTGAATACAAATATGAATCACAATTTCATTGAACAAAGCACTATAATTATTCTTTAATAATTTTTTCAAATAAAACTGCATACAAAATAAGGTAATTAACCAAATTCGAAAAAACATTGAATATAAGGTCTCAGAGACATCTATTACAGGGCTACAAAGTTTCATTATGATGTATAAGGTTGTTTTGCACAAAGCGCCTAAATGGAAACTAATTCTAGGCGCTTTGTATGATTTCCCTTATATACAGAAACACAAATTTCTATAATAGCAATAATAATAATAATTATTATTATAGTGGCGCTGAATACAGATAGGTGAAGTATTATAAGGGCGCTGAATACAAAAACTGTTATATTGGTACTGAATACTTTTGACTTATTATTATAATGGCGCTGAATACAATTAGTATTATTAAAGAAAAAAATTTTTGAAAACGACTGGTTTTATTTGGTATATATGAAATAGACTATGCCATAAGTTATTACCATATTGAATTTGCTGACTACAATCATATCTTGAGAATGTTTTTAGTGGCATGCCGTTGCGAAGACTTAGAGTACGTGGCGAATAATGTTAGGTTATTAGCGTATTTGTTTCAGTCGACTTTTTGAAGTTTCTGGAGAATGTTTTTGGGTTTTTACATTATATCTTTAGTAAAGTTTTGCGATGTGTGGCCCATAATAGATTAGATACTGCAGAACATTTCTTGCATCTTGATGAGACATGTTTAGTGGAAATTAAAAAATACCTGTCCCTATCTGGTGTGTTTACGGGTACTGTTGTTGATTGTGCATGATCGCCTAAATGTGTTCGTCCAGAGCATGGTATTTTAATGAGGGGAAATACTTGTGTATTGTTGTTGAAGGGTTTTTGAATTTGAATTTTTTCTTCTAATTTGTTTACCGGAGCTGTAATTATTGTTTACAACGTTTTTGGCGAATTAATTTGTTTTATATCAAAACAAAAAATAAGATTTGAAACATTTCGTACTTCGATAGAAAAGCTTATTTAAAATTATGAAATATGAATATATACAGTGCCACTCAAAAGAGAGACGAAGTGTGTAAAATCGATTATTGAAACACGCAGAAAACTAAGCAAAATATTTAATGAAAAAACTTGTAACTTGCTAAAAATGTTTTATTAGATTCCAATTATAAGTTTTTATAACGCATTTTCAATATTTTACTGGCAGATTCCTAGCTTTCAGTAAGGTTTTTAGGTCTTCAGAGCTTTGATTTTGCCAATAATGCACAGTACTCTGTTCAAATTATTAAATGATGTGGGATTCATCTCAGCAAGATCACCTTTCAATAAAGTTCAAATCTGACGAGTTGTCAAGCTATTTTGATAACATTTGACATAAGTTTTGAATTGTGGCAAGGAGTCCTTATCTTGTAGAAGAATAGTTACTCCACCATACAACGGCATAGAAATCTGCTTTCGAATAAACTGCTATATATATATATATATATATATATATATAATATATACTACTGCACTCAAAGAACTTAGAAATGATAAATCATTTTATGTAGCAAAGTTTGACAAAAGCAATGGAATCTTAGTAACTGATTCAAGCAAATATATTACAAACATGAATGAAATTCTTGAAGATAAAAAAAAATTTAAAATTATTAAAGACAATTCAAAATTAAACAAGAATATTTTTATTCATCAAGAAGCCTTTAACAAAAAACTACTAAAACTAAAAAATAATAAGGAAATTTCAAAAGAGATTTACAAGGAAATTCATAGTATAGGAAGTCAACCTCCTAGATTATATGGATTAGCTAAAGTTCATAAAAATGCCAAAGATCTCCATTTAGGCCTGTATTGTCTATGGTAAAATTATACAATTATAACTTATGAAAGTGGCTTGATAAAATTCTTAAACCAAGCATTTCAAGGAAGTACAATTTAGTAAAAACTTCAGATTTCGTAGAAAAACTAAAGAATGTTTTCAAGATCAATAATAAAAAACACCCATTATGGCTAATTTTGATGTTAAATCGTTATTCACGAACATACCTGTTAGAAAACAATTAATCATATACTTGATCTCATTCCTGAAGATCAAATTCTTGTTTCACATGAAACTCTAAGACGCTTACTTAAGGTGTGTTCCCACTATCGACTTTTATCAGCAGATTTTAATCGAAAATGCAATTATTTTCGTTCACAGTGGCGATTTTTTATCATCCGATTTTTTATCAGAAAATGCGGAGTTGGAAGAGCGTTCAGACTATCGATTTCTTATCAGATGATAAATTATCATCTTTTGATTGACAGTAAGAAAAACAACATCTGTTTTTGGATTGGTTTATCTTGGAATGTAAACAATGTTTACATATTTTGAAGTTGAAATATTTCAACGACAATAATTTACGTTTTGGAAGTCTGTTCCCTACTTGAGAAGTAAGCAATTAGTTTCAAGTAGCTATTCGACTAGTTTTAGTACCGTTCAGACTATCGACTTTTATCAGCTGATAAATTATCAGATGACAGTAAT
>CABFPE010000326.1:126290-141167 GCA_900660155.1 Hofstenia miamia | reverse complement strand
TATATATATATATATATATATATATATAAATATGTCACATTTGGTTTAGTGACCATTTTTAATGATCCTATAAACTAAATATTGCACAAATTTTAGTGTTTTACAATGTCGGACATTATTATTAAACCAATATTAGTGAAAACTACGCCCAGTTCCGGCCATGCTTTAAATGTCAATATCACCCGGAATATGTCTAGTGTTGGGCCGATTTTTTATAAGTACAATCACTCTAGTTGTTAAAGCTATTTTGTGATTTTCAATAATTTTCACATCTCGTATAACTCTATTCCTAAAAATGCTTGCATCAACTTGTCTAAGTTTTATATATATATATATATATATATCTTACTAAAAGATCGCCAGGGTAATGGAGTAGCACATTTTAACTAAAAATGGTGCACCGTTAATAATACCTTGCGATAGTCCACAATTTGAATACAGAACATATTAGAAAGCACTTTTGAAATTTAAGCTATTTGCAAATGATTGATAGAAAAAGCATATTATATAATTTAGAATTGTTTAAATTGGTGTGAATAACAATATGATACCTTCTTTAGATTTGCGTTCGTACTTATTGATTGTCTTCTGTGTTTCTGCTCTCATTTGACTAACATCTGCCATGTAGTCATACAGTTTGTCTTCCAAATTTCTGATTTCACGTTCCCTTTCCTAAATACTACTCAATTTCAAAAAATGGATTAAAAGTTGATATACATGTAATCCTTGTATTAGTTTGTCTTTAGATATACATAATATACATATAAACATGTTGTGCTGAAAAACGCATAATTTTCATACGGGTGTACCTGTCTATAGATTTGATCTTGAAGTTATATGCTACGGACCTAATGCAATAATCCTACAAGCACAAAATTCTAATACTATCTTCTTACCATAATATTTAACACTTACAATGATAGTTCATATGTCAGAAAAAATTAAATACTGTAGTTTTGATTCAGTAGACTTTATTCGAAAAAAATGGAAACACATTTAAATTGATTTCATATTAGGGAAAATTGTATAAAAAACACTAGCAACTGTAAAAATAGTCGTAAACCCTCTAACTGAATACATTCATGGAATCGTTTCAAGATACGTGTTGGAAAATCATTATCTACGATTCAATTTGTTGTGAAGGTTGTTAAAGATTTTTGGGAGCAAACTTGTAAACTTTTTTGCATGCATCTCTTAAAGAAAAAAAACTCTTGCTTTTTGGGCGGCATGTTCTTGAATGAATACCATCAAATAAAGTTAGAATTTGCGGTTAAACAAGTCGAAAAAAATCTCATAAATTCAAATAAAATCAAAATAGATCTATGGTTAAACTTAAACTTAAATATCTGAAATAAATTGCTTAAAACAACGAGTTCAGAAGGCCTTTCACTTATATAACGCTTAGAATCCACTTGCTCACAAATCGACATTCTAGATATCATATTTTTGGTAATGAATTCCGTTTATTACATCTAAGATGGTTACACAAAATTTCTCTCTCGCTCATATATATATATATATATATAGTAAAGAACTTTGAAAATTTTGTGTGCATAAGGAAAACTTGTAAACGACGTTGCATACAACAACACACGTAAGATTGATAAATAGAAACAAATCTATCTTGGAAGCTAACTTTGAAGTTGACATTTATTTATGATGGGGAAAAGTGAAGTGAAGGGAAAAGTAAAAAATTCAATGACGCAAATGCATTCAAAGTTGAGGGATAATTTGTAAAATGCTATTATAATGAGTCGAAAAGTGGTGCCGGAATGATTAAAGAATTTTGTCAGGCAATAATTTACTGAATAATTAGACAACAACACTTCATAAAGAATATTAACGAACATATATATATATATATATATATATATATATATATATATACCAGGGGAGTAATCGAGGTGGTGTTAACGGAGGCCTAGCCCCCCTTATTAAACTTATTTTAGGGCCCGGATGGTGGATTTTATTGGATTAGAAATTCAATTTTGGTCAAAATATAACATAAAAATACAATACCTAAATTTAGAGCGCCCTTGTTAATCTATTTAAGTATACAGCCCTAATATAGACACAAATGCATTGAACGCACTTTTTCCCTTTCTGGAGTGTACACCTTGATGCACGGGTTTAAGAATATCGAGATACTTTAGAATTTGTTGGCTATAGAATATGAGCATATAAAGGTAGTGGCATACCCTATTTTTTCAATAATATAGTAAAAAATAGAATTTTGCACTGCTTATACCAATGTCTTAAACATGCCAAAAACCGAAAATAATTTTTCATCTAACTCTGACGGGCAACAAATGAAGAATCAATTTAACAGTAACCAGTATCTGTTGAAATAAATAGAAATTTTTGGGGCTACCCAAGGCATTGGGCTACCTAAATTGCATGAGTTGTACATTTTGTAACAATAACAAATAGTGTGGTGTACAAAAAGGCTGAATGATAATAACTGATTCAATGTGCACTTGGAAGGAATAAAAAATTGGCTTTTACACTTTTAGCCGGGGTTTTTCTATATTGAATGCAAACATGAGGAATTGGTTTTACTAAATACAATAAGAAATTATATTTAGTTTATATGACAAAATGTTTTTTCTTCAAGGAAAATAGAAAAATGTAATTTGTTGGCTGTACCTATGAGCCTAGAAAAAGGCAATGAAACTCTGATTAATTGCATTCGCTATGAATTTAAGTATATCTTCAAGTTAATAGCTAAGTGTTCTGTACATTAATGCGGCATGGACGAAACCGGTAATCGCATTACTAATTGATTCCAAGCTGCTAATTAGTCTCTTAAATGCGATGACGCAAGTTACTATACTGACAGAAATTTATTTCTATAATCAAAGAGACATAATAAAAGAAAGACAACAAAGTAATATAGCTTTGTTTAAATTTCAAAGGCTATAGATGTGTATAAGAGACAACATTCTACATATCAATACAATATTTTACTTGCTTGCAAACAATATGAGTTTTCATTATTTTAAATAATAAACTAGCGTAAAAGGTGATATATATCACAAATGAAAAGCTTATATCAATTCAATAAAATGCGAAAATTACAGAAGTCCAAGAAAGATTTACCCATAGAAAATTTTTAATTCATAAAGTTTAAGTGCCCAAAGGTAAATGAAAATTGGAGTAGATATTACATATAATGTGGAGAACATATTGCACTATTCATATTTCAAAATCAACTCCCTTTGTTTTTTCCAGAAGCCTAAGACGATGAATAACTGATAGGCAATTATCTCGCACTACTTTGTCATCCAAAGCGGTCCAAGAAGTCTGAAGGGCATCTTTCAGGGCTGCAACATTTGGATAGGATTTAGCGGAGACATCACTTTCGAGGATGGAACAAAAAAATTCCATTGCATTGATATCTGGGCTTGATGGAGGCAACTGTGGCCCAAATCATAACTGCAACAGGTTTTAACTCGGCGAAAATGACCTCAACTACCTTCCGACAAGGCTTTAGCATCACGGGCGTACAGTCGATCATTCGGTTTATTAAGAACAGCCTCCACAATGAATATATTTTTGTCGGCACAGATGAAAAGTGTGTATGTGGCCCCCTTGCGTTCCTCCAACATCAATTTCCCCCTATCAAGGCAGTTTTTCTTCGATGCCTCTGATAATAGCTTCTTGAGTTGCTTTTTGTATGCCTTAAGCCCTAAATCCTCTTTAAACATCATATGCATAGAAGATTTTGAAATCCCGTACTCTTCAGCAGTTTTTCTCATGCTCCTTTGAGGATTCCGCTTCACTCGTTACTGAATGGCTTTCACCACTCTTTTTGTTCGAACAGTTCGTCGGCAGCCTGTAATTTTCTTGCTGGAGGCCAGGCTGTATTAGTATCTTTATAACGTTTCCAGACATTACATACACTCTTACGCGACACATGGAGCTGTTTTATGATGTCCTTGTTGGCGATTCCAGCTGTTTTTAGGGCAACAACTTAATCACGTTTTGCTTGAGACGCCATTTTGGTAGAAGTATTGTTTACAAATTAGCGAAACAAAAGAAAATCATTTAAAAAAGTTCTGAAAAGCGCAATATACAATCAAAAGTTATTTCTATCAATTATTAAATGTCTTGCGCCCATTTTAAAAATGGGTAAATCTCCTGGACACCCTGTAGTAAAAATCCTCCTTAGGGATATTCGACATTTTGGCAGCTTTAGCTATGCTGGATTATGATGAGTGACATAATAATACACAACTATGATAAGCTTCTCGTTTGCGCACTGAAAATTTTTTCATGTTATTTAAAACATCGTTACTACTATAAATACGAGGGCCAAACAAATTGTTTCAAATACCAATAAATTTTGAAGCTTGCTTAACTCTTGAAAACAAAAAAATAATAACTTAAACGAGAAAATGGAAACCTTTACAACTACACGGTATCGTGTTTACAATATTTCCAAAGATAAATTTAGTGGAAAACGCGTCGTAGATTCAATGAGAGTTGGAAAATTCATGTGGAGCAAAAGCTCTGCATATTACAATGCAATAATTTGCTTAGTGTTTAAGCAGCTACAAATTTGGTAAAGTTTTCAGAAACACGAAATTTGAGAATTACGAAAATCAACAGTAAATGTGGCAAAATTGCGTTTGATTTTTACGAAATAGAAAATTCCATATGGAAATATCAAAAAATTGGAAGGATAATATTTACAATTATGTAACAAATCTTAGTATACATTTTTTTGAAGCAAAAGCATCTACACACAATGTTGTGAATAAAATACTACTAATAATACTAATAAAACTAAAGTAACAGAAAATATTGATTTGAAAAAGAACAACTGGTTTGGCGAAAAGTATTAATGAGTATCCTGAAAACTTAATCAGCAATCGCATTTAAATACTGAAATATCTTCTGAGGACGATGTCAATTTCGAATAATCCTAAAATACGAGATGGCATATGTATACAGGGTGGGCCAGAAGTCCCAATACAATGAACTGATCAGTAATATTTTAATCATTTGAATGTAAACCAAAGATAGAATCCAAGAATAGTGCAACGAAAATGAATTCGAATACTCTCACTATCAACCATGCTATGTTTCATTTCGCTTAATCACTTTTAATTTTCAAATTTAAAATAAATTAATTAACAATTTAATTAAAATTTTTAAGTCACTTTTATTTGATGAATGTGCTAAAATCAATAGAAATTTAATTTGAAATTTGTTCAGAATTTCTTGTCAATTATCAGCCACAAAGCAAGCCAGCCTGATTGTGACTGATTTAAGTCCGTTCGGTGTTGAAGAGCGTCTGATTGCTAGTGTTTGGGTTCACGACCGCCACATTAACAATGTGACTATGAACAACATTCGAGCCAAATTTACTCAACGCTTTGGCAAACCAGCTACGACAAAGGCTAATCTGTATCTGTGGGAGAAGAAAGCGTTCCAACCCATTTCCTCGAATGCGCTGGAGAAAATATCCGTAAAAACCTGGAGAAGGATCCAACTGTGTTTTGACTATGAACCTGGATAATATTTGTGTTTTTTTCTTTCAACAAACGGGTAATTAATCGATGTTAGCACATTCATCAAATAAAAGTCACCTAACAATTTAAATTAAATTGTTAATTAATTTATTTTAAATTTAAACATTAAAAGTGATTTAACAAAATGAAATATTATAACAGAGTTGATCATGAGAGTATTCGAATTCATTCTCGTTGCTCTATTCTTGGATTCTATGTTTGCTTTACATTCAAATGATTAAAATATTTCTAATCAGTGCACTGTATTGGGACTTCTGGCCCACCCTGTACAATATAACGAATACAACTGACACCCACAGCATTAACAGTGAGAAAAAACAAATTTAAAATGATCTCNGTGTTTTGACTATGAACCTGGATAATATTTGTGTTTTTTTCTTTCAACAAACGGGTAATTAATCGATGTTAGCACATTCATCAAATAAAAGTCACCTAACAATTTAAATTAAATTGTTAATTAATTTATTTTAAATTTAAACATTAAAAGTGATTTAACAAAATGAAATATTATAACAGAGTTGATCATGAGAGTATTCGAATTCATTCTCGTTGCTCTATTCTTGGATTCTATGTTTGCTTTACATTCAAATGATTAAAATATTTCTAATCAGTGCACTGTATTGGGACTTCTGTACAATATAACGAATACAACTGACACCCACAGCATTAACAGTGAGAAAAAACAAATTTAAAATGATCTCAAACCCTGCAGTCGAATTCGCTAATTGACTGGGAGAAAACATTTTATTAAAAGTATTAATAAATATCCTGAAAAGTAAAGCCCCGTTTGCACGATAAGTTTTCCCTTATGAGTTTATCTTTACTTACGAAGCAATTCTAAGATTAAGTAAATCCCTTACGACTTTATATTCTTAACCCCAATACTTACCAACATTTTCATAAGTTTTCCCGACCAATTATCACGAGCAAATTTTCTTTTACACGAGAAGTTTTCCATTACATACGGGGAAGTCATAAGGCAAACGGGGCTTAAATCAACAATCGTTTTGAAAACCTGAAATATTTTCGGAGGACACTGTCAATTTCGAACTATCCATAGTATACGAGATAGTATATGTATACAATTATCGGATACAACTAAACCCACAGCATTCACAATTCAGTTGAATTCGTTAATTGACTGAGAGTAAATATTTCCATGTTTTCATAATTATCCCACTATTTTATGGAGAAGGAAAATTATATCGTAATATAAGCAATAAAGTACATAATACCGTATCATATGTATAAAAAATTACTTGCCACATTAATGCTTAATCATTTATGTAATATGCAAACAAGGTCTTTGTAATTTATGTAAAAATTAAAAGATCCATATGTGGGGAGGGGGATGAATTTGAAATCTCAAAAAATTATATCAAATATATAATATGAATTGTAAAAATGGTGATTAAAACTAAAAAACAAAATTGCAAAAGGTTAGTTCTACATATTTAGATATTTCTACACCTGAAAATTAAATGTAAAGGTATTATATATATTTCTCTAGATTGACTTTGAATAAATAGTGAATGTTGAAATGATTAACAAATAAATTTCTTTTAAAAGTTATCCGAAAGCGAAAGTCATTAAATTTTGCTGTCGCACTAAAAGCAATAAAGAAACCACTAAAGAACAATAAAGAAAGAGTGTTAAATTTAATGGTGGCTTACAAATGTTTAATGTTCATCGATGTAAAGGAATCAAACAAATGCTTCAAAAAATTAATTAATGGCAGTCTAAAACAACACCCTTCAGCTGCGAGCTGTCAAAAGATGGAAGCTGCTAAGTATAATTGAAGTTCAATTTGAATTTATCATTGAAATTTGATTGACAAACATGACTGATGATTTTAGGTCACAACCAGAATGCATGTAACCTCGCTACTATTTAGCATGTCATCGTCAAACAGTCTTTTAACAAAAAATTTCTAAAAACCTAGCATTGAAGTAATAACACAATTTATGTAAATTGCAAAAAATTAGTTTTTAGATTCAAAATAACCAATAAACTTTATCTGCTTAGAAATTCCTTAAATTTTTATGATTTCTTGAAAAAACCTTAAACGCTTACAAATCACAAACTAAAAGGCCACGACTTCGGACATTGCACATGGTACATTTCAATGGGTTTGGGGTTCTATCTCGATTAAAAGAAATAGTTAAGGTTAGTTGATGTTCTCATGGACTATCAACTTCCTGATTGCCTAAATATTAGGAATGTGTGTTTCCATACTTCGTAATAGCTTGAAAAAAATTGATTGAATACGCGGAAAAACTGTTTTCATTCATAAATGACACGAGTAGATTAAAGTCAAGGTTTTAACGAATGTGATAGAAAAGTTGACTGAATGGGAGTTGAAACTATCCTTCATCTTAGAAAATTGAATGGATTTTAGCTTTAATAAATATGAAAAATGGATAAGCATATTTCTACACATGTTGAAAAAAATTATGTAAAAATACATGCTATTTATGCAAGTTGAAGTTGTGCAAAGTGAGCACGATATATACCGCTATAGTAATGAAAACACTATTAAAGTAATGCAAAAGCTATTAAAGGCTAATTGCTGAAGAAAAGCTATACCACAAGTAACGTATGCAAATCCGCATCACAATTTGCTCAACAATGTTTGTTGCTATAATATGACGATGTTTTGTAAAAATGACGACTTTGTGATGGTTTATTTGAATGTCTATTGAATAATAATTTTGCAATTTGGCATTAATGTCATTTTATTTTTGAAATTTCAATTTTTTACCAATGCATAATAAATTCTTGAATTGTTAGATCTTTCAGCAGTGCACTTGAATTTTGAATTGCTATACCTTCACAATAATATTATTATGACACCTGTAATGAAAAAAACGTAAATTTCAATATTAGAAGATGTACGACAACAGCGCAATAGTTTGATAAATTTTAGTAATGTGTCCGCAATGTAAGTTGTGTTGAAATAATTCAATATAGAGGCCCACGGACGTACGTTTATGAAATATTTGGGGAAATGCAGGCTGAAAATCAACACATATCAATGAGCCACAAGTCACCAAAAGAAAAAGTACTACCCCACTCTTGCGGCAAATTCTTCGGAACGTTTTACTATTAAATAATAATAAAATATACTAACATGTAGTTGAACTTCAGCTTTGAGTTTTGAATTCTGTGCATCAATATTTTTTAAGAGTTGATTGTTAACCTGCCGCTGGAGAGAGTCTGGATCCCGCCCTGATCCTTCATGTCTAAAATTTTACAATAAAAATATAATCATAGATAATTTAAAATTTCATAGATTTTTGTTGCTCTTATCTAATTTAAAATAGAAAAATTGCTTCAAAATTCTTTTCGCTTCCAAATATTAAATTAAGTATTCATCTTAATGAAAAACTTTATAACAAAATGGATAACTAACACTAGGAATTTTATGATTTTTAGGGAAAGCATACGCAAATGTTTTAAACCTTAAAGTTTTATTCTATATCGTTACGCAACTAATGTTGGTCCCAAATTGAAAAAGTAAGCGTATTATATAATGTAGTTATACATAACCAAGAGAATGCGCCCATTAAAAAATTATCATTATACTCAAAGTACGTCAATGCAAAGAAATCAAAGTAAAAATTGGCATTAGTTGGTCCCAGAAAACTTTGTGAGAAAGGAAAACCTTAACAATTCTTAAAAGAGGTGTCCACTGAGAAGTGCATATTCGAAATTAATTCTAAAAGAACCGCACCATGCTGTTAGCCCGTTAGCTTACAAGAAGTTTTATCGCCATCATTAGAGTTTGGGCGGAATCCTTGTAACGGCTGACCAAATATAGAGACTGTGAAACATCAGCATATGCTGAATAACAATTACTTAGAAAATTGGCCAGAAGACTAAATATAAATAGCTGAATGAAAACGCCCGGAACAGATTACACTATGAAATTGTTCAAAACAATAAATTATGAAGTATGCCGATCGATCGGTTTTCCGAATCTGAAGATAATAGAGAGTATGCACAAGATTGTGAAAGATCAGAATCAGAATCGGAACTGCGATAATGTTTGGAAAAATGAAAAAAAGCGTAACGGCAAAATCATCAAGGCAAGCAAAAACATTCAATTCATATTTGTTTTTCGCCGATTATCAAACTCGAGAAAATTGTCATTTTCTCCTTGGTTTTTTTTAGTTTATAGAAAAATTTGTTTTCCTGAATTACATTTTCGTAGCCACACACACAATTACCTCATTTCATTTATTAGTGTTGTTAATCAGAAAAGTGACATTTGACAATTGAACAGCTTCCCTAAACCATATGTTTCGTACATTGAACTGTGACATAGTGTTCACAGTCGGCAGCAATACCTCACTTTTCAAAATGATACTTTTAATTATCTGTGCTAAGTTGAGTAACGCTAATATCAATTCTAGCATCTAACAATAACTACCGATTTAAATACTTCCATTTCATGAAAACCAATTATCCATGCCAATAATTCCCTAGAAATTGCAAACTCACATTTAATGAAAAAGTTGAGCCATTTGTTTATAAGCTTCCAATTATCATTCATTACACAACTTATGTCCAACATCCATATATGGATATGCAGTAGTGTTTGACACGTAGGTCTTACTCGGACAGCGCGTTATAAACTGAAAGTAATACAAAATAATAGAATTACTATGAAATTGAATTCCGCTACAAAAAGTTAGAGCTTTTAACCGTAATGTTTTCAAAGATGATGCTGCTTGTGCCTAGTATTGTTTGAAATAACGTGAAAACAACAATCAGAAAAGGGTGCATACATTATAATACTTAATTCATTAGTTTTCATGATAGTTTGAGTTTCTAAACGAGCATCACCTATTAGAAAACTACATCTAGCTTAGAAATGAAAATACACAAGCGAAACCAAAGATAAATATGTATTATATGTGAAGCGATTAATTACAAAACTGCAGTTTACACTAGTTAAGTATTTTAATTAGGAGTTTGAAATCAACATTCTAGGAATTAAAAAGAGCAATTGTTCAAAAGTGCACCTGGTGTTACTTAATGAGACAAAACGCTACCGTTCTCAACTTTCTTGTAAAAATGAGACATTTGAACGAAGTAAAAATTAAGATAATCTATAATGCAGGGAACTTGAATTAAAACAGTGCATATCTCAATTTACATCAACGAATGTATCATTATCAAAAGGAAAACATATTAGATAATATTTTACAAAAATTAAAAATGCGATGTGAAAATCAATCATTAACACTATATTTTATTAGGAAAGCGCTATGAAGTGAGTATTTGACATGGAAACTGGAATCTTAAATAATGCAATAGATTTTTTGAATTCAGCAATTGCAAAATAATATAAACACATTTCGTATTTACTTGAATGGTATGCGAATCCTAATCTCAACTGGGCTCTAACTTACACGTCTGCTAATCCCATCACATTAAATAGATGATATCGAAACTTTGAAAATTCCTTGCAAACAGTTAACGATAGATTTACGAGTAATGAACAGCTGTCAGCAAGAAACTTATGCTGATTATGGAAAATCACGCAATCAATTCAGTGGTGTAAAAAGAACAATTAAAAACGGACACTTAAATTTCACATTGAAAACTAAATATTTATATACACGACACATCATAATTTTAAATAAGTGACATATCCAACCGTCACAAATAATCTGTAAAATGCAGTGAAATTAAACTTTAAGTACCAACAGCGTAGGGAGGTCTAATTCCCATTTTGTAACATAAAAATACCAGGTTTCTTTTTGAAGGCAAAAAGGGGTATACAGAATATTTTTTCAAAATGCACTAGGCCCCTAATGTTAGGCACAAACATAATGAACGATTTTTGACAAATGTATTCTACAAATACGAAAAAAAAACATTTTCAGTTTGAAATTGCTTTAAACCATAAATTTATAAAAAATTAATAAACATTCCAAAGCTGAAATTTAATTTAAGAAACATTAATAAGATTTTCGTTCGCCTACAAATTGCCACTGTTAATTGTGTGCGCATTGTTGAACCTGTCAAATACTGTTCCTGAAATGTTAACTTTTGAGAAACTGGTAATTACTTCAAAATTGTCTAGACCAGTAAAAGTAATTAATTTCACAAATTATGTACATAATGGCAGCCAAACTAGTTTTTAATATTAATAAAGAGAAATCAATTACCACATTATTGTAAATAAATAAATAATAACATACAAAGTTCGGTCATCTTTTGAGCAAGGAAGTTTCAAGGTTTAAATCATGAGAACTATTTATATACAAAGCTCTTCCCATTACGCAAAATAAAATTTGAATAACTCATGTTTCTCTGCTTTACCGTTTATTTCTCAAACTGTGTAAACATGTCGATTAACACGAAAGAAGAAAATCTCACCTATGTACATGAACTTGTTTACTACTTTGGTTATAGCTTTTTATTAAACTTTCCGGTATTTTAAAATTTTTGGCACACTGAAAGTTGTCTACAGAACTATGTCACTATTACAGTAATTACAAATTACATAACATCCTAACATCATGCAATAATTAATAAAAGAGCGACTTGTGATACCTATTACTTTTACTTTTTGAGGCGGTGTATGCAGCTTACTGCAAGGGTTTTACAATGAAACCGTCCACCAAGAAAAAGTAATAGTCTTTTCAATGCAGGTGTCACAATCAGCAATTGCGTGAAAAACACCAGCACTACAACTAATTGATAAATGGCTTTAGGTTCTAGACTCCCGTCATACATGTATCTCCACTCTCCTTTCTTCTTACAGTCTCATGTGTCATGTGAATAATCGTAATTGGTTGTAACCTGTAGTCTGTCGTTTCAAAATGGAAACATAGACCTGTTCCCATTCAATGTTTCCATTGTCGCAGGTAAACAATACTTGACATGTGTAGGAGTATTAAGCCTAAAGATAATTAGTCATCAGGTGTTGCACTGGTTAACTCATACAAGGTGCGAAAAAATCACTTCTCAGAGCTACCTACGAGCAACGAAGGCTCACTTTTAAAAGAGACACCAGTGCTGCTTGTGAAAACTAATCAACGCAGCTATATCGTCCACGCAGAGGAGCATTTCGATCATGGAAGACAGAAGCCATTCATAATTGCTGGAGGAGGTCAAATGACATGCAGTGCCATTTATCACTGTTAATATACTGGGAATAAGACAAGATTCTTCTAAAAATGTGCTTTTCCAGAGCTCATTGAAAGAACCAACTACCATGTTTCAGTAGAACACTTACTTGCCAAAAACCTCACGTCAATAAAGAAGTATGCAAGCATGGAATTCAGGAATTAATTGGTCTACATGCTACCTGGATTTAAATCAGATGGAAATCTATTGTTTTAATCCAGATATACGTAGGGGTAAATACTTCAAAATGCGTCATTGCTTCGCTTAATGGCTGAAGAAATGAATAACAAAGATAGGCATATTGAGTTTTGAGATCTGAGTGCTTTTGGGTGTTTGTAGATTTGTTCTGTACTATTATACATTATTTCTACACAAATTATGATTTCGTGTGCTGCATTAGATGAATTATTAAATTATTAAAAAAGTCCTTAAACGATATTATTCTGACTACCCCGTATATTCAAACTTTTTAAGGCCACGGTTAGACTAGTGATTGCTTAAAAAGTGATCTGTCACATTTGAAAGCATTGCACGTCTAACCACCCGAGATAATTAGCGATGTGACGATCACAAGGAAATCAATTTTCGAGAAATGTTGGAGGTACTAGCTATTGATACACACTAAATTAATTTTCATGGAAAACTGTCTTTGTCTAAGATGTATGATATACGAAAATTCAGAAAATCGTAATAAGAACAAATCACTAAATTTAATAAAAATGTCAGCTTATAAATTTTTTTTGACGTTTTTTGACTAAAGCCATCCAGTCGTTTTGAATAATCAAAACTTGTGCTATATCACTTTTGCTTAACAGAATTGTCAGAAATTTCTTATCATACATTAGAAAAACGAGTGTGCATATAATATACTTCTAAGCTTAAATCAAACTAATATAATTAGTAACTTTTATATCATGAACGATTCGACATAGAGGCAGTACTTGTGGCTAAAGTGATGAAAGGTTATATTATGAATTCCCATCTTGTAAAAGTCGGGGTTATTGCAAGAGCTGAAAGAGTGTTTATGTACGCAAATCGTCTTAACGTTGGCATTGATTTCAAACCTTAACAAACCAGATATCAATTTTTGACGTGGTGATACACTCATTTAGAATTTAGGGACTGATAATTCAAACAATAAAATGGAAGAATATGAAAATGCTAAAGTTTTGAAATCATAAAGAAATAAAGCAACAAATAAAAATATTAAAAATAAATGACAAAGCATAATGACTTTAAATATAAATTTCATAATGAAATATTCAGACATGATGAAATCTACAAATATCTCAAAACGACATGCAATGCGCTATGGGATATGTTTGTAATTTTTTTAAGTTTTTAACTTCAGGGTGTACTTAATGATCCACTAAACACTGACATAGGATTAAAAAATTAAATAAAATCCTAGCGCACAATGAAAAACTAATCTTCTTGATAAAAGTCAAAAATTTATCTGCAATCCTTACTAAAATACTTTATTAAAGATCATTTGAAAATACAATTTTCCAGATTAATATTTTTAAATTGCTTTTTACCATATATAGCAATTTCAAAATATATATATATAAATAAGATTTGAAAAATAAAAAAAAAATAAATAAATAAAATTCAACCGTTATCGAACATTTAAAAGAAAGTTTTTAGAGACAGAGTTCATAGCATGTCTTAATGTTTAAACTATTTCAATAATCTGATATAGCAAAAGTTTTAAACCACACAAGAGTTATCATACTGGAACATAAATCTGAAAAGTTTACTTCGAACGCATGAAGCGTATTAGAAATTATATTATATTGCTCAATCAAATGAAACCGCCAACGTTTTTTTTTCAATTAGAACAAAATCTAAATTAAAGGAGAAAAGTTTTACAGTGTAACAGAAATTAGCTTTAAGAAAAATGAAATAAAACCGCGATATTGAGTGAATTCCTCAAAGCTCTTAACGATTGTCACTTGTTACCTCCCCTACACCTTTAATCTCCACTAAAATATTTTTTCTACTACTTTATAGCAAGCATTTGAAAGTTCAATGGATCTAATGTGTGATTCAAACAATAACATTGTGAAAAACTATAAATTACTGTATATGAATACGACGGCACAGCACAAAATTTAAAACTAATATTCCTCCTAACGCAAGTAACTAATAAAAATGCCTTCTTACATATATATATATATATATATATATATATATA
>CABFPE010000326.1:56274-75265 GCA_900660155.1 Hofstenia miamia | reverse complement strand
CGCTGTTAACATTCATTGTAGCTTATGTGTGGCAGGTTTCCACAAGAGATTAGCCCCCCCTAAATATTACATCTCAGCCTCGCCCCTGTGTGAATGACGTGTTTTTGGATAGCCCGCATATTCCATCGTTTTTCACACGCGAATGTCACAGATACCAAAAGATTCACTGAATTTTATCTGTTCCTGCAACATCTCGAATCGGAAGGCTCACAAATATTGAAAAATTTTAGAACTTATTAACTTGCTGGACGACAACTTAATCTTGGAATTGTGTTTCATTACGGCATCTTTCAGTTTCATACTGAAGTATAACGCAACTGCAAGAGCGGTTATCTCTTTGCAGCGAGCTTGAGATACTTGATAATGTTATAGAACTAATACAGGAGGAGATTTACAAAGAAAAGCTGAATGCCTACAGGAAATCTCGATTTACAATCCATGAGAACATTTGCACAAGCTATAGTGAAAAATGCATCCATTCAGTTGATTTTAATCCTTTAAATGTTCCTATATACAGAAATGTGCCTCTAGTCCAGGTGGGTCAAATTCAAACACGAATGTTGATGACTGTTGATCACTTGAAAATACATTTATGTGTCTATTAGTATAAATGCGTATACTTTGGTAATTGAATATCCCTTTAATCTAGTTTTTATACATATTTTCGAAATTTCGGCGTATTATTTAACGACGAATATTTCCTGATATTTTTAAGCATATATGTCCGGCCCCTAACCATAATTGGCAGCACGCCAAACAGTATGAAAATAATTAAATTGAAATTATACTGCACTCCTTGTATGACATTGAAAAATAAATAAATTGCATTAATTCGTCTTCTGAAGTTAGCTTCTTACGTTACAATATAATGTGCACAAGTACTATATTATTAATAATGCAATATCAGAAGATGACAGTGAAATGGTATTCCTTAAAATTGATGAAGGCAATGAATTTTATGTGTAATATTTTATCTACTGTTTTGTAATTTCTACGATAAATCTACATGAAGGTTAGTATTACACCAAACACATATACATAGATATATAGAAGAGATCTAATGTACAGCAAATGATTTTAAGAACATAGATCCTCGAGTAACAACGAAAAATATTCATGCAGAGCCCGCATGCCCAGCCCGTGCCCGTAGTATAGAAGTCCGTGCCCGTACACTTTTGTTCGTGCCTGTTACGAGCCCTACCCCAGATTATGATAATCAGAATAACTAGACGATTTTGGCGGCCACTTTGATTTTCATTTGCATTATTTATGGAAAAATGTATAATAGAATTGTCTAATACCTAAGCATAGCTTATGTGCCAAATGTTTCAACATTTAGTTATTCAGCAGAATTACGACCTCTAATACTCTCTATCTAACTTAAGTAGAATTATACACATAAATATGAAGTAAATAAATACATACGCCAAGTGGTATGTTTATTTCAATTACACTTTAATCAGCGGACAAGAAACTATTAAAACTAGACATTTTAAGGCTTCATTAAAAAAAATTTAAATTTATATACATGTTCATCCCAGAGGTGTGCGCGGGTACAGTTTCATGTACCCGCATCCGTACCACAAGCGAATTTTCTTACCCGCAACTGCACCGCAAGGAATCTACTCGCAACCGCACCGCACCGCAAAAAACAATAATCAGTTAACTTTGAATTTAATTTCAACTAATTAGGTCGATGTAATTAAAAAAACAATATATTCAAAACATTAGTTATCCCTAGGTGGCGCTACAACATTTGATTGGTTTGTGAAAATTGGAAGCTACGGACACTGCACGTGGCTGCTGCAGTTTAACCGCACCACACCGCAAGCCTAATTTCTATACCCGCACCGCGCACACCTCTAGTTCATCCTCTTATGATTATTAAAATATTTCAACTCATCTTTTTATTTGAAAATGTACAATACATGCAGACAGCCTAACGATTTTACAGTTTTGAGTGGAGTCTCACTGTTAATGCCCTTACTTTAGCATTGTAATCAACTTATCCCCATTTAATTTATTTTGCGCCAGTGATTAACAAACTAAGTTTTTATGTTTTCATTCTGCATAATTGGTCATGTTATGGCAACTATAAAACCTTAGTGCAATAGGCTATAAAAGCTAAAAGCCATTATATTCTTATAAACAAACAACAATAACATTTCAGCAACGTTTACACAACGGTTCATTTACTCTCGAGGAGCGCAATTTACACTCAATACTATCTTGGGGAACCATTTTACAATGGAGTTAGTTTGGTTTTATAGATTCTTGTAATGTTTATTGATTCAATGATATTTTACATTGCATACTTTCTTAAGTTACAATTTAACATTGACTTTTATCCTTTAAAATTTTTTACATATCATTTTATTCCTTCAAAATGCAGAACTAAATTTTTTAGCCAGTTTACAACCTGATAAAGTTAAATTATGTTGTCTGCATTGCATACTTGTCTAATTTGCTAGTTTTGCAGTAAGTTTTCTTTTTGGCAATGAATGTATATTGTGATCAATCGACACCATTGAAATAGTAGTTTAGTAAAATAATGCCTATTGTTAAATGCTATATATTTAAACAAATTTTCAGGTGAGCGTACATTGAGACTACTATTGTTTTAGGGGAGAACCGGTGTGATGATTTGCGCTTACCTCATGTACGCGTCTTCCGCTTTCAAATCTCTCGATACTGCTTCGAGGCTTGAAAAGGTGCTGGTTCATTATGCCGAGCAACGTACCAAGAACAGTCGGGTAAGAATTGCACAGTGACGATTTCTATTCAACTACATTTATCAAGATTTCAACTACAACATTATAAGAAACCTTTTACTGACAAGCTGCATCCTCTACAATCGTTGCTTTCATGTAATCAATTTTATAATTTTTTCAAGTTTTCCATTTCAACAGTTAGATTACCCTTTTCTTAGCTCCAACTACGTTTCCCATAGTATATATATATTGTATATATAAACTTCACAAAATGTTTATTAAAACCATTAATTGTGGATGTTTTCAAAAAAAGAAAGAATTCTATACATCACATGGAATTGATCCGCTAGTCATTAAAATCTGCCTAAGTAAATTTTTTTGCATGTTTTTCGTTTAATTCAAATAGGCTGTACACAGAAAAATTTGAATTCGATGAGTCTTATATCGACAAATTTTATTGTAGTCCACAAGTGCTAAATAACCTTGATTTATTTTAGCCAAGCTGAGATAATTTGAACAAAAAATATAAAAAGATTCTTCTTATTAGATTTACTTCACAAATTGTATTTTTTGTTTCATTTTTGTGTGTATTCAAATTTAAAGATGTTTCAAATGGGATTTTTTATTTTGCTTTGCCTCTGCATTGCATGTGCTGTGATCTATGCTTTTAAATTAATGTCTATCTTTGTAGTTGAAAAAGTATGATTTTCAAGCTTCTTCTTCAAAAGTAATTGTTGACCATTGTATGTCAATTTTTATTCTAAAACATTTTATTCTTAAACTTAAATGGACAAGCAATTTTTCCAATCCTATCACGATATACTGCCATATCCATTAGTGAACTTGCTCGAACGTAATATTGACCATTTGTAGTGTAGTTTATTGCCTTAGGGGCATAAAAAGATTAACAAATGTTGATTGAAAATTCCAATTTTTTAAAAAAGTTTTTAATTATATCAATGCCTAATGTTCAGGTAATAAGAAGGTCGAACGAATATGGGAGCAACTATTCTTAACTGTTTCCATTATTTATTTTGGAACACTCAAATCTATCGAACCGTACCATGCACAAATTCAGAAATCGCGGCGGTTTTGAAGCAAAATGAAACACTCGTCTATCCTGTTTTTACAGGATTTGGATATCTTTATTAGTTAATGAAATATTAGCGGGTAAATCTTTTCCAAGAAATCATAAATAATTTAGAATTTCCTGGGCAATTTAAGGTTAAAGAAGTTAAACAACTGACATTCATTCAAACTAGATTTAAATAATATTTAACCATGAGGACAACTGTTTTGACTTGGTAAAATGTGATCAAAACTTGTGCAACTGGTAAAATGTGATCAAAACTTGTGCAACTTTGAACGCTTTCAAAACATTCTCGCGTACTGGTGCTGTGCGATTAGGGTTTTCCAGTACGCTTGCCCGGCCGTACTCGCAAAAGTTTAACCCGTTCCCGGCCGTATCCAACTTATGTTTACTATAACAATCAAATTAACCATAGAACTTTAACCTTTGGACGACCAAATGTGGTGCATGTGCGCCCCATCAATGCATATAGTCGCAGAAGTTCATACTGAAATTGCATGGCATTGGTGAGCGCTGTGTTTAAAAATGTAATGTTAAAAAATTTGAACCTCTGAGCTAGTTCTTTCTGATTTGATAATCTGCAGCTAATCAATGGAACTAAGAATTTAGTTGTGGAATGCACACCTTCTGTCAGTAGTATTTTTGATAAAAAAAGTTTTGTTTTTTCATACAGCTATGCCATCATAAACCATTTCTCGTGCTTTATCATAATTTCTTGAAATAATTTTCCTTTAATATGTCAGTTTTCAGCTGCTTTACCCGAGGAATAGAACCTGTTATTATGTCAAAGCTATAGTGAAAACAACCGTTTGTTTCAGTTATCGCAAATACAATGATATGATAATTATATCAAGAAATACATAATTGCACATTAACACCTCTTATCCAAAAGTCACCTTTTATACTTACAAATGGGGTGAGGTACATGTACATCTCTTCTAGTAAATAACGTAGTGAAGAATGTTTTGGTACTCCAAAGATTTAAAGCACTCAAATTTTAGCCAAAAGTGGAAATCAAGTTAATTAACAAACTTCAATAATTGATGAAAATATAATTTACTTTGACGTTTGATGCTTGAAATTAACAATTTTACTTGACTTGTTTTGAAGTTGTACAGCACTCCCGGCCTCAACTGTAAAATTTTTATGTGTATCTGTCCATACCCAACCTGCACTAAAATTATATGATAATATTTTAGTAAAACAAGTTAAGTTCATTTCTAAAGGTCACTTATTTGCAGTCAGGAATACCTTAATGATTGTTAGTGGCAACCGCAAAGAGGCATGGTGGAACATCCTCTATTTGGTTTTTAAAATTGATTTTGATTGGTTAAATCAAAAAATTTTTGGTAGAATATTAAAAATATTTTAAAACTAAGATCATGAGGTGCATTTTAAGGATCTATTTTTCCAATATTTTCAAAAATATGCGCTGAGCTTGTCCCCGCTTTTGGTCACTTACTTGATCATGACTGAGATGCCTACCCGTCAGAAAATCCTGGGTACGCCCCTGTTCATAGCCCTCGTAGTTTAACCACTATAAAAAGTATTACTTTGTCGCATAGCAAGTAGTCTTTCTAAATTGTATACAAGTTACGTTCCTGGAAATGCAACATCAACACGTCTGCCTCAACTATATGTATGTCATCTGTTTACATTGATGAGGGTGGGCCTTCAATTACTGCCTCATCAACCCTGTTATTTCCCATTACCGTTACTTGTAAAGGGAAATGCAAAAACGTGAGAAGCAAGACACAGAAAAAATCTGTGGACTATTTATGCGATAAGTCCTTTATTGTCCCTCTAATAGGCTTGATTCAATGCATGAGTTATGAAAACTAAAGCCACGAAATATGCACGCATTACAAACTGGAGAGTGAGAATTTTATTTAATATTTGTGCCAGTTTACTGTGAAAATGTTTGTCTTCTATTCATCATTATTACCATTAAAGGCTCTCTAAGTTGAATTTCGTAATAATTACTGTCTAAGGCATCAAAAAATCTAATATATATTTAGCTCTCTATCTGTTCAAGTTTGCCCCGATTAAGGAGTTACTTTGATCAACTCTTTAAAGAAAAATAACTTTGAACTTAATGGATATAATTCAATCTATTTTGTTCTATAGTACAGTTATCCCTAGTGATAGGCTAAGTGTAGAGTTGAAAGTATCTCCTTGTCTCAACTGAGTTTTGTGCAGTACTTCATCAAAGTTGTTACATGCATGTAAGCTGTTCAAAGTAGCCCCGCTTTGCAGTAATAATGTAATGAACTTTGACTTTTCATTGAAAGCGTTTTAAAACATCTGCTTAAGAACTACTATGCACATGGTCACTTGTTTAAATAACAAAAAGTATAATACATGGAAATGGTTGCATTGTTGGTCAATATAATTTGACAATAACTTTACGTAAATCTCAAATCCAACATTGATTTCTATTCTTTTTAGGGAGTAACAATTCCTTCGCAACGAAGGTACGTCGAGCTGTTTAATTTGTATCTTACCACACCACACACTAAACAATTCCAAGCGAATACTGTCTACCTCAGGAAAGTTATTCTCTCTCAGTCACCCTACATTAGAACAAGTACTTTCATTCAATATTAACATCCATTTTATAGTTTTTAACGAAATATTCGTGATTTAAGATAAAAATCTTTTTGCGTATATATTTGCATGTGTTTCATCGAGTATATATTATTTTACATTAAAATTGCTGACTACAATATCGAAGAGTGGTCGTAATTACTAATTTAAATATTATAAGGGTATTTATATGTGATCTAAATGTGTTGGAATCATGTATATTTCGGCGGCGCAGTGCCGATGTTGTCGGCGGCGGCGGCGCAGTCGGCTGAACGTTCCAATTATAGGATTGAACTGCCATATAGTATCCCATATCAGTCGTAGTTTACGTAACCGTATATGATGCAATCCCCATTAGCAAAAATAGTGAAAACGCGCATGCAAGCAATCTAGTTATATGAAACTTAAAACATGATTACATTTCAAAACTAAAAGACAAGAAATAGTAGAAAACCAAAAACACCAATCTATATGACGGCGTTCTTCACATAGTCATAGTTTTCGTGCACATAAATAAGGTGCTTGAAATTAGACATGCCAAGCTGGCTTCTTCGGCTTGTGATCGTTAAACCTGCAGAACTCCAGACTCTTTCAATGGAGGCGGATGTTGCAGGGATGCATAGTAAACATCGAGCTAGCTTGGCCATTAGAGGAAACTGCTTACGGTATGTTCTCCACCATGTTAGAGAGTCCATTAGCAAATCCTTTGGTGAAAAAGAAATTTCATAAACGTTTGCACTTCAATTTCGAAAGCAGCACTGAGTTGCACGTAATGTAGTAGGATCACGATTAGATACAATGCTTGCCATGAATTCTATAGCAAACACGCCATAATCGGAAAAGTTTGATTGTCGTTGAACATTTGCAACACAAAATCTAACAGTGCCTCCACAAATTTTGCGAATAAGATCCTTTGTATTTGTAGACATCGTTCCTCCATATACTTACGTAGAGATTCACTGACAGCTTCCATCGACTGTGGCAGTGGCGGAAGTACAGAACGCCTTCTGAATCTCATTGCCGACTCAACTTCAGCAAAAGATGTTTGGGCTCCGTAACTACTGTCGTTCGTAATTCGACTAAAAATATTCTTCAAGGGAGAACTTGACTTTTCTGCGGCATTTTTTAGTTGTGACTTAAGCTCCATTAATCCCTCTTCATTACGTCTTAGTTCTGAATGATTATGACAAGAGTTCATTATCTACAAAATCAGAAAAATAGCAGTTTGTCCGAGATACTTAAATTATTCAAATCATTAAAAATTTGCATTTTTTAAAATAAGATCAAAATAAAGCAAACTTACCTTCGCAGCATTATTTTCAATTATTGCTCTGCTTAAGCAACCCATTTTATAACTTTTGCACCTCAAATAAATACATTTTTTTGAAGGTTTTTCTACTACATAGTGAAAATTATCTATAATATATATTTTAGAATTTTTGCGGCGATCTTTGATCACTTTAAACATGTTGGTGTGGTTCCATAAAGATAAATTTAAAATATTTCCAAAGTTTTGCCTATAACAAAATGAATGAATTTATTATATTCATAAGGGGACATTTTCGATCTTACTACGTTCGATCTTACTACAGGGCACCTTATAAATTAACGCTGTCCCTTTCTTTCTCAAGGGCGCTCTCGACAACGATTATCGAAGGCACATTTGTGACAAAGCTTCAATTGGCTGAGCCGTCTAAGAACTCCGGCGGCTGGCTGACCCAAAATTAGTTGGCGGCGGCGGCTCAGCCGGCCGACGCCCAGCTCTAGCCTACATTCGCTTTATTGTTACTATTTATAAAACAATAAATCTAACCATTATTATGGATAAAATGCGTTAGCATTTTAAAGTTTTAAAGCTTTATTAAAACCATCATTACTCGGCATATGAAATCAATTAAACGTATTTTTTAATAATTTATGCGTGATATATACATTTTGCTAGGACTTTCATGTAGAAAATCTATTGCTTAATTACAATTTCAATTTTAACAACAATGTGTAAAATATTATTTAGGTTTGCTCCTCTCAGTTGACACAATGACTTATTCTTCTTCGGCAGATGATCCCTCACAGATCAACATAGAAAACCTAATGAACGTAGGATATGCTGAGGTATTTGGCCGTTGTTTTATCTAAATTTAAATATCAAAAAGTTATTATGGTCCCTAAGGTTTCTTGGGTTCTTTCAGTTGCGTGGGATTTGCTACAACCTGGGACTAAATATTTCAGTGGGACTGGGATCATAAATTAAGAAACTGAGAGCACGGATTTCAGAAAAATACTTTTAATTTTTGTCACTTTGGCAAATTTGGCGTAAGGCCACATGAGACCATTAAACCGCAAAATTTAATGAAGTTTGTAAAGGGCGGAATTGAACCAATTAAATTCTAGTCCCACAAAACTTCAATTTTGTCAACTTCAACTTTTATTATAAATGTTTTTACGCTTTTCAATATACGCCTTTTTTAAAGGTAATTGTTTTGTCGGCATTATAATTTTATTAATTGCAGTTTTCATTATTTAAGTTATAAACTCTTTTGAAATCCATTAGATTTTGAAACATTTACTTTCTCTTATTTTAGAGGCATGAATTCGCCTTACATTTTGTTACGATGTCGTACGGACTGGAAGTCAGTGGTGATTTCAGAATTTCCGTTTCAGCTAAACGACCCTTCGGGAAGCATGTAAGATTTTTCACTGATTTCCTTCAGTATTTGTGTTTGTTTTTTATAATTGTATAACTTTCATCTCACTCACGTTAAATATAATTTAAAAGTAATCTTATGGTTTAGGGTCGATTATTGAAATACAGCCCCATTTTAATTGCCTTAATTTCATTATGATTTAAACAAAAAAATGTCTCGAGCATTGTAATTTCGCTGTGATAGAACTCCGGGTTTTTATTTCCAATGTAAGCAATTTCAGTTACTGTAGGACTTCAGACATAAACCTTTCCTTCCATAACTGATTTAAGCACTGATACGGTATTCACACGCACATGTGGATTATTGGGGCATTTTTGGTTTACGTGTTACTGTCATGAAAATGTTTCATATTATTTCCGCAAGGAGGTGAAAATGGTTTGTTTCATAAACTTTGTTGATGAAAGTGTGCAACTGTATACCTCGTTACTGCTATTTATTAAAGACTTCATAAAGCTAACTAACAAATTTCTCAACGTTGATTTGTACTTCACTTCACTGGATTCTTCATAATAAAAATTCATATTGTGTGTGTGTATAATGTAATTCCAAGAGACCTGGAGCTTTCGTTAGTAACAATAGTTCTGGATTAGTCCTTGTAAAACGTACGCCAAACGAAGATGTGTTTTATCTTCATGATATACATGTTAATGTTAGAAAATTTGCAATTTGCAGTCGTTCAAAGTCCATCATCCTCATAGAAGTTTCAAATGTGTAGGTATTTTGCTTGTTTTATACCGTGGTGCATTTTTAAAGTGAGTAGATTTATGATTGCTATTGTTAAATGTAGATAGATACATTTGTATACGGAGGGTGTTTGCTTTAAGATGTTTTAAAGCAAAGCATATTTAGATCAAACTGACAGTAAATAGCATATTAATTTAAGAAAGCATCAAATTATAACTTTTCACATAATTATCCAGTATTTCATTCATTGAGTATTATCATGCTTTGAAATGAGATTTATCGTGTTCTTATAGAAGGAACTTGAAATTTATCTTTCTGATCAATAGATAGTATTTGTTAGATAATACATTTTGATGATAATTGTTTGACGTAGATTTTATAAATGATTTTCTTATGTTTTCGTTGTTAATCTAAGATTGATTCTTTTAGGATTTCTTCCCAAATATATGAGGATTCAGACATGTATTTGATTATTACTACTATAGGAATTTTAACACAGAAATTCTAATTTCCCTCAACCCTCTAAATACCAAATGAGTAAAAATTACTCAAACTCAAACGACTAATAAAACTATTGAAAATCAAGTTTAGTTAACATCAAATCCAGTTGCATGGTAAAAAATGCGATTAACAAAGAAGCAAAAATGAAAATCAAATTGAAAGGCAATTAACAGTTAGGGTATTTGGCATTTGTAAATTTCTCAATGCTTATGGTTCTTTGCCCACAACCTGGTACTTTCGAATAACTACATACGTATGAAGTCATGTTTTTGCACCTATTGAAAACATTTTGGCAGAGTTTTTGTTTCTGAAGCCTACGGGTTATTTTGAACGTTTATTGCCGATGAATCCAAAGCATTGCACCGGAATGCTTACAGGCCATCCTCTCGTCGTCGCTCTTGTCGAATATAAACTTGCAATTTGATCCACAAAATCGACCCCATATTTAATAGCATTGCAAATTTTGATTAACACTGGCTTCCTATCTGATTTTGCTCTCCTGAATGATCACTATGCAAGGATGACATTTATTTGGCTGCCTGATAAGTAACAGCCATACACTTTCCATCTTTTAAGAGAAAGTTTTCGACTTGTCGAAACTATACTTCTTTTTGGATTTACTTGGTGTACCAACATAAGATTAATTTTTGCCCAATAGTTTTTCAAAATCTAATTTTTCACCCAAACATATTGTTGCAATGCCATAAGGGGTTTTCCTCAAATATGGGTGAATTGCAAGAACTTCGACTAAAACCTAAAGTTTCAAACCATATTTGTCTGGTTTTTTGGCATAAGTGTTACTCATTTGCATCATCCTTTATATGGTAATAATTGTTCGTCAACAGTAAGACTGTGTTTGGGAACAGATTTTGATGAATAATTCGATTCAAAACGCTCAAATACTTCCCGAATATGAATAAATATATCGGAAGAGTGCTCAGACCGGCTGTTTCTACATCAAATCACAAAATTTTGGTGATTTTTTGATCTCATTTCGACTCAACATTTCTGAAAAACGGAATTCCATATTTATTGTTCCGGAGTGCTTGAATATGACGATTATACAAGCGTCGAGCATTTTACAGATCAATATATTTTTCCAGCATGTTTTGGGACAATCTGGACTCCATCTTTGATATTTCAGCAATTTTGTCGATGATATTTCTCTCTACAAACTCGTTCCATTCTTCTAATTTTGGTCCTAAGCGATGTTTTACAAATGCTTTTACACCATCACTCTTTTTTACAATGTTTTGAATTTGGTGACGCTGGCCTTTGTGGCAATGTTGGTGTCCATAATGGTGTATTGAACAGCTCAATAATCAAATGCAATAACTTGTAAAAGTTGTAATGCTGCATGAGTAGATGCTCTCAATTCTCTACCAGGCATCTTGGATCTAGAAAATGAGCAGAGGAGATGTGTATAAGAGACAAAGTAATCTGAAAGTATTGCAAATGTTAATAGCAACTTGGTAAACTAATAACAATTTGATGCAATTGGTAAAAAATGTATTGAGTAAACTTTGACTCATGTGGTACTTGAAGGATAATGTCGTTTAAAATGTTTCAAATCATTTACTAGAATTTTAACCTACGTCAACATAATTGATATATTGTTAATTTATTAATTTACTATTGGAATTTGAATGAAAATGGGTTCAGTGGTACTTCTAGTGCCGATTTTAAATTTTAATATAAATAACTAGATATTCTTACTCTGTTCTTAGAATTACTTAAATTTTTGCATCGATATGTAAAGAAATATGTTAGTGTCATTTAAATATTTCATGAATTTTAGGATGAGCTTTTTCATTTTTGGTTTAATACATTTTTCCTAAATGACCAGTTTAAAGGGGATCATCAAACCTTCAGTCTTGGAATGTATTCGAAAGGCATTCAGTGTGTCAAGGACTCTGAAAAGTTTACTGTTTTAACCATACCACGTCAGTATCTCGACAAAGCCTATAAACAGAAAGCTCAAAAGTGTTATCCTGAAAATTTTATGGTAAGCTAGTATCTTTTTTCCTAAATAACTACTTTTTAATGTATAATATAAATTTCAATAAATTTCAGCTGATTTTTGCAGTATTCAATCGTCCTTCATTGTTTTCTCCCTGCAAGCTTATCCACAATAGCCTTTTTTCTTAGTTTTTTCAATTAGTTAGATTATTATTCGACGTTGTTTTAAAATACAACTAAACGCTGCACGTTTGCCAAACGATGACACATCTTGTGTTACTTCCGTCATCGTATTAGATGCTAATTTCTTTGTTTCGCATAATTTCTTTTACTTGTAATTTAAGCATATGTGTTTTTATGTTGATGTATTCATTGAGTGATTTGATAAGCCTTAATAAAAAATTGTTTTTAGAATATTACATTGTCGACTGTTTAAATGTATTCCCGTATTGTGACTGTATCATATGCAGTTAACAATATTTTTTAGGTTTTTCTTCTTTTCTCCAACGAACGACCCAAAACAAGGCCTTCCCATGAAAGTAAACGATCTTTTGGATCGGGACCAGTAACTACGTGCATGGATTGTCCACAGGTCTTATTCTTTTTTATTTGTTTCTGCAGCTTAAGTAATTCTTTGCAACATGGATGAGTTTTTTATCTCAAAGATGTTTCGATTTTGAGGTTTTTAGTTAAATCAAATTCATGCAAATATATCTTCGTACAAAGCTCCCCAATGAAAATGTCATTGTATAGCACATCCCTGTTCATTTAGACACAAAAAATCAACCGTTTCTATAAACATCGATAATTTGAACGCTGACGCTGATATGCCAAGATATGCACACAACCCAATAGCAAATTGTTTATCAAAAATAATAAAAAATATTGTTTAGTTATTTCCCAAAAAGTGTTAGAAAGCCACCAAATTTTAGATTGGGCTATGTATTTGTAGAATAAAATTATACAGAGCTCATATACATATGAGTATATTTTGCATAGGAAGATTTCGCTAAATGTTACTTAGGGCTATTTTACACTTTTGCGGTAGTGTTTAGAGGTAGTGTCCGTTTGATATTTTTTAATAAACATTTACAAAGAAAACAATTTTAAAAATGATACATTTAGTTTTTCTGTGCAGATTCTGGATCAAGTTGTGTTACTCTCGACTGCGTAATTGAGTATACTTGAATCAATCACTTAGTGGTCTGTATCAGTCACATTTTTAACATCTTCAAATTTTTTATGTCATTTTTAATTTTTAAACTATTTTGTTGAAACTACAGTTCGAGTAACAATTCTTTGAACGCTTAAAGCTAGTGATTATCTATTATATAAAGGGCGAAATGTGTGTGTTTGTCCGCTTATAACTCAGAAACTTTTAGACCTAGGTACCAACATTTTATATTTCTGTAATCCCCATGACCTCCTGAAGGTTTAGGCACATTTAATCAATGACTTAATTAGTGAACTAATTATTGACTTAAATGTTCCCATACTTCATTTCATTATATAAGTGGCATTTCATAGTCCTCCTTATTGTTTAACAGCTTTCTCAGTTTGTAGGGATTTTCAGGGAGAATTTCCCTGTTTGCACAGGTAGCTTAGGAAAAATATCCCAGTTTTGTAAGTATAGATTATATTGGGAGGGAAAATATCTCAGGGAGATTTCCCTGAACGAAGCACGGGTCAAACAGCTGGTTTTGAATAAATTTGACATAACCCATTCGCTTTCAGGATTCTCTTTGGTGCACTGCCTTAATATGTCATTGTAGGCTTTGAAATTTTTACTCTATAATAATTAGTAATCAATTCATCAAAATTTACTATTCTCAGCCTGACCCGAGCGAGGTGTCATAACTGAAAGCGTTCAACGCTTAATGAAACAGTCATAGACTTCATCATTCTTTCTTCCCGTAAGAAGCCATTATATTTTTGAATCGCAACTTTGCTTACACACTGTAGACGCGGTTGTGGTTAGTCTTACAACTGATCACTGGAAACTGATAAGATGTTGCAGTTAAAAATTTAACCCTCTCTCGACCGAGCCTTTTTTCACTTTTAAAACCGATTGGGTGCACCAACAATTCCCCCTCTCCCTCATACAATTAAACATATTCATCAAAAAACAGAGAAACTTGGCAGAACTATCGATTGCATATGCTGAATAGGAAGAAAACACAAAAAAATAGATATTCTGGTGCTCTCACGTCAGCATATTGATTGCAATGCTAAAAAATTAGAAAAAAGTGTTCCCAGATCACAATAATGCTAATATTTGGCAGAGTGATGACCAATGATGAACTGAACAGATTGAGAAAGTAATGATTCAATGTCTTCCTGACCTGACGCTCTGAAGTGAATTTATCGATGATGATAGCAAAAAATACTAGCTTTTTATAATATTATGTATATAATGAAAGTATGATTTATATTTTTTGACATTTGTTTTGCCAGCAATATTTTAGGAAAAGTAAAAGTATATCAATGATTAAATCTTTTTTCAAATTAGAGATGTAACATTATTTTTTCTCAAGAGGACGCTAGCTCCCCCAACGAGATAGGGTTAAGACTGATAGTTTCAGAAATTCTTTTAATTCTGGAACACTAAAAAAATTATGTGCATAGTGCATAATCATGGGTTTAATTATTTATTGTTTAGCTATTTCTGTGTTCGTAATCATGGATCATTCAATACCGGAATTGTAGTTCCAAAACCACGAGATCACATTTAAATATTCGTCAAACCTTTATTAGCCCTATAATCTCGCATTTTTAGATCCATAGGATGTCTATGGTGTTTTTGAGATATAGTATAATCTTGATTCAGCGCCGCTCTTTGTACAAGAAGAATTTTTGGCGCTAAGTGGGCGATAAATCGAGCTTGAGCATATTATTGCTGTGCAGGTGACACTTTTACAATGACCGCTATTCCCAATGTACATTATTATTAGCACAAATTCAAAAAGGCAAGGTAAATGTATTATTTTAACCTTCAGCTGCTCAAAAGTTTTGAAAATATTTAATGTTTCTGGAAGAAAAATTAGATACTTATAGCTCAGATACTAATAATAATATCCAATTTCTGAAAGCACCATGGGATAGAGGACTGTCTCCGTGACCTCTAACTTTGCGCAGGACACGCCTCAGTGGATTTGGGATGTCTATCCACTCATAAGGAAACATGTAAAGTTAGTTCTTGCTTCCATAGGCTTGAAGCCGTATATTTTGAGGTAAATCTGAATTTTCAAAAGAAATTGCTAATCTTTTAAAGTACATCATGCACAGCATTAAGATATAGTATACATTTTCAATATTAAATTCAAGCATGTTCACAAATAGATGTGCCCATTTCATATGCAATTTTAGTAATATTAAGTACTTTTGAAACATTATTCTGAAATGGGGGGTGGCGTTAAATCTAGGTTAGACAATATTCATTTTATTCCATAAAACCAATATTATATCAATTTCATCCTGCGATCGATTAGATAAGATGTTAGGGTAAATGTTTGCTTATATATCACATTTTAATTATGTATACAATTGATATTTTTGTACTTAGATATTTGTTAGTTATGAACTCGCCAAATTTCAGTGCCATTCTGTTATGGAAACATATTTTTCCATTTTTTGGTACTAGGATAATTTTTTTGATGTCAGCGCCCACTATGACAACAGTGCATGAGAATATCGATTTTTTGTTCTCTTTATATGCAACCACATGTAAGCTAGTCATGCCAAATTTTCCTGCTTGGTGATGAATAGGTCTGATTTTATGAGGGGTTAGTTTTTCCAATCCTATTAGGAATTTTGGAATTTGAATACAACTATGGGTAAGTGTGCTTCCCGGAATGGTGAATTTTTTTAGCAATTTCATTTATTTACTTAGTTATGCAAATCAATGATAATTTTTCAAGAACAAATAGTGTTCGATGATACGTTCAGTGTGATAATGGGTATAAATTTCGTGATCCTCATCATGATGATGATTATCACCATGTTGTGACAGTCATCCTATACATGAATTATTCTTGCATTTGAATAGTAATCTGAAGAAATAGCTTAAAACGGAACAGAGACTATAATATATTTAATTCGAATTTTCCAACTTAATTATTCATTTGCTTTGAAATGCATGAAGGAACGTCCGGCTGATGCAATTAAAAAATTTTCTTCTGTAATCATAGAATTTTTAATGAATAGCAAAAACTAGCTTTAACTGTTTTGTTTTCTGTAAGTAAACCACCGTTCAAGCTCGCTTTGGCCGCAAATTCATAATGAAATTGAGAAGACGATTCTCTATCCAGTTTTTAGACTTGAAATAACTTTCTTAGTAGGTTATGGGCATTTTCATAGAAATAAAAAAATTGTAAAAATATGGCTGGGTTAATTAGGGTTAATTTTGAGAATAACAATCATTGGTGACAGTTGTTTATTAGGCTCAGTTTAATGTGAGTGTGACATTTTCGCCAAACTCGAATATTCATTTACGATCGGCTTTGATTATAAAATAGCTTTGATACATTCTTTTAGCCAACGGGGCACCAGTCTCTACATTCTTCGTCCATTTATCCATTTTATCGCACCTATCTGGATCGCACGAATTCCGATTTACGCACTTGCCGTTCGTTCGACGATCTTCACTCAGAACTGAAGAGTTCGACATCGCGTGACGAACCCGTACCAGATGGCGATAATTCTTCGGATGAAGATTGACACCATTTAATATTGCAATTTAATTTTACTTGTAATGACAGCGAATTCTGTGAAAATTTGTACAAAGAAAGTAGGTAAATTAGATCTCTACAAAAATCTAAACACTAATTCTAGTGGCCATTAATAAAAAATTAGCAGTAGTCGAAGTAAATGTTTCGTTAAATCGTTTTTTGTAGTTCATTTTTATAGCAATTTGAAAATATACAATTCCGTCATTTTTAATAAAGCTGCTAGGAATTATTTACGTAAATCGTGATTTTATTGCTGGGTTTTAATACAATATTTTTTAATAAAGTGCTCTATTTGTTGTTTTCTTTTCTTTACACCTTATATACACGTTGATTTATCTAAATTTTGAATGTTTAACCTGCTGTCCGGAGAGACCTGTCCCAAAAATTAAAGGACCCAACTGTTATATGTATATATATATATATATATCTGTCTGTCCGTTTTAATTCCTGTACACATAACATGTTACATGTAAAGAGGAATAGACATATATTTTATAGGAATTGGGGGGTTATTCCATAGATTAGGAATTTGCAGGCAATCGGAATAAATGATCTTTGGTATACCTTTGCATTACATTTCGGTTGCTTGAAGTTTCTTCTGCCTTCTCTTACTAAACGTAGAAGTTCAAATTCTTTATTCAGGGGATGATCAGTGTTCTTTAGTATGTTGTTAAGAATTGTTTTGCATCTGGTCAAGAATTATTCATTGATAAAGTTTATAAGACCTTCCTTTGCTATTTTGCATATCTTGCCATATAAATTAATTGGTTGTTTCAAATTTTTCTTGTCCCTCTGTTAGAGTCCATATACAAATTCTTCTGATCCATATAAAAAATTAGGGCATATGTAAGTCTTAAATACCATCCATTGCTGAGTTTTAGAGCATTCCTTAATGAAGCGGGCCAGTTTTATTATAGTTAAGTTTGTTTTTTTACTCATTGACATTACTTGAGTTCTCCATTGCGAATCTTTACCGAAGTATATTCCAAGATATTTGTATTGGGTAACTTGATTTACTTTCTCTCCATTAATCACAATAGGGTAATTCCTTATGCTTGATGTTAAAGTGAGAGATTATTAATTCTTCTGTTTTTTTAAATGTAATTTTAGATTATTCTCCACAGACATTTGCACAACTTTTTCTATGGTAGTTTTATAATCCTCTAGTTGTCTTTGTGGATTATGTTTTTATAGAAGATTATAGTTGTACATAATGAACTAAAAATTCTCGTGTCGTCAGAGTATTTGCAAATATCCACATTATCAGGTGAACTTAGTACTTTATCACTAATATCATTAGTTACCTCTGTAAATAGAACACCTGATAGTGGACCACCTTGTGGAGCACCAATTTGGATTATTGAAGGTTCGTAAAAAGTACGATTTTTTTCTCAGATAATTTGCATCTAAATTATGACACCAATCTGCTAGCAACAAAAGTGAAAATTTAGTAATTTTGCTTCATGTTCAGTGAATTTCTTATGGCCTTGATCTTTACGAATTCTCGACTTAACTTCTCATATAGCAATTTTCATTGATTGATGATACTTTCTTTTCCTTAGTCTTATCTTAACGATTTTGTGAAATGGTATAGCAAGTTCTTCTGCGAATGATTTATATAGCCAACGAGGGATTGTAGAAAGACCATTTGATTTATGTGGATCTAGTTTACGGAAAAAATTCACAACATCTGCAATTGTTACTTGTGAATTACCATAATAATCATCAGAAGTAATATAAACAGTGCCATGTGACGTCAGCAAATAACTAGTGAAAGTGCGGCATAGATTATGCACTATGCTTAACTGTAATTGAAAGAGGTTTTTTACAAATTTATATATCTTTTGAAAGAGGTTTTTTACAAATTTATATATCTTAACATTAATAGATTATCTAGCTCATCATCAATTGTTTAAACGCTATTGGTTTACTATGCAATGCAAAAAAAAATTTGTTTGTAGCCATAGTTGTTCACGTGTCAAAATTTTGCAAAAAATTTTATCCCATATTTTATCCCATAAAGGGATT
>CABFPE010000326.1:13029-29758 GCA_900660155.1 Hofstenia miamia | reverse complement strand
ATAGTACTTGGGTGTTATCAAATGTCACTAGATATTTTATTTTGGAATTGTTATTATCGTTTTCATTGCTCATGGTTTAGGTCTGTGGTAACAATAGGCCTCCTGGTGAAAGTCAGCCACATTAAATAAATGACTTAACGCATTTCTGATGACCACCTCCTGGGTGAATGTGGAAGTGCTGTCATATTTTAGAATGAAGATGGAAACTTGAAGATTGCACAATGCTGAACTTTGTCACTCAGAGCCGTTGTGTAATGTATGCTTTTACAATTTATACACAATTGCTAAAGAAATTGTTGTTTTCCACCTCTTGCATATTTGTTTTGATCAATATTAACGCGCTTGGAAACACGCTCAAATGCAAATAACACATCATTTTTCATTTGAATTATTTGGGTTTTGGATCTATGAATTGTTTTCCTTAAAACATGGTGTTGCATGTTTAAACATTGTTACAACAAACATTATAGATAAACAGTAAAATTCGATTGAAAAAAATCTATGAAATCAAGAGTGATGCAAAACACTACCGTGTTTGATCGTGTCCCGTAGGGCAAAGCTTATGCTTTGATTTATATATATATATATACATATATATATATATATATATGTTATTACTGACATCTCAATCATTAAGACATATGAAGTTTATGTTACAGATGATTATCTAACTAATTATAGAATATATGTGCAACTCAAGAACAATAAGTAAAAACCAAGAAAGAAACATTTATTGTGATAACTAAGCTTATATGAAGAAAGTTGTATTATTTATATTCTTAATAAGTTTGTAAATTTAATACATGTATTTTTACCTGAGAATTTAAACATAGATTGTTGTTACAATTTTAATCATCCTACAAAATCTATATAATATATTGTATTTGACATCATTCACTCAATTAAAAAAAAATTCATAAAAAGTCAATTTAGTGATTGCCAATTTTTGGCATAATTACTTGAAATGACAGGCGACAAGTAGAAAAGAGCAGGTGTGTTGCGGGTGCAGTGGAATTTTTCTAACAGACGTGTGGGTGCTGTGCAATGCAGTTATAAACAATTACACCCGCATCAATCTATAGCAATGATTTGAAAAAAAATGTAATGGTTAATACCTTCAATAGCATTTTGGATGCACTGTTTTCTGTATTCGCAAGGCCTAGAATGCATACATTAGAAATGAATACGCTCGACTACCTAAATAAATGTCAAAGTGGAAGCTCATTCATTAGTAATAGCAAGAAATCTAAATTAAACTTTATTGATAGTATCAAAAATAAGAATGGAAAAATCCTTAGACACCTATTAAATTTTTAACGAATTAAATCAGACTTTTATTAATCTAGGAAAATATAATGCTCCAATTGTTAAGTTTAAAAGTAAATCAGCTAAAGTTATTAATCCTGAATTTTCTTTCCGTTTTACAACAAGTTTTGAATCCTTTAAAGCAAATCATAAACTTAAGCCCAACAAATCAAGTGGACCTTTCAAAATTCTTTCATGGGCACTTAAAATCACTGCAGATATAATTGCCAATCCCTTAAATTTTATTTTTAATGAATGCATAAAAAATAATAATTTTCCAGATTATTTAAAATTTGCCCATGTTGCTCCCATTTTTAAAAAAATGATCCATCAGTTGCCCAAAATTATCGACCAATTTCTATCACATCTCCATAAAGCAAAGTATATCAAAAGATTATTGCACAATCAAATAACTGAATACCTAAATAAGTACAACCTACTGTCAAAAACTCAATTTGGATTTCGTATTCATTTTTCAACTACCAATGCCTTATTAAGTGCTACAGAAAACTGGAGATTGTCACTGGACAAAATAGGTTTGTAGCTTTTGCTTGCCTAGATCTTTCTAAAGCTTTTGATTCTATTAACCATAGCATACTAATAACAAAATTATCCTATTTGGGTTTTTCTAATAAAAGCAGAAATGTGATAACTAGTTATTTGAAGGATAGGTTTCAGAGAGTAAAGATAAGCGATGTTTTTTCAAATTGGCTGCCTGTTAACAATGGTGTTCCTCAAGGAACAACATGCACATGACAACTGATTGTAATTTAATTCAATACTCGAATGATACCTGCATATTCAATGATAATAAATCCATGCATATGGCAATTGAATCTATAGCATCAAATTGCAACAAATTGTGCACATATTTCAGAATGCATAGGTTGATCATAAATGAAGGTAAAACTGAGTTTTGTATTTTGCAGCCCACTGAATATAACTACGACGTTTCAGATTTAACTCTTAATCTTAATAATGCTAAGGTTCTGATAGTTAATAATTTTAATAATAATCTCCAGATCAAAACATTTTACATGTATTAGATATAGAAAAAAAATTATGAAAAAATCATTCATTAATACTTGGAATTCATTGCCTAAGGAAATAAAATCATTGAAAAATTAAGCGTTTTTAAAAGACAAATCAAAATTTACCTTAAACAACAGTATATCTCAGGTAAATCATTGCTAGGATATAAATTTATCAATTATGATTACTCAGCAACCCTTTCTTCAAATCTCTCATTAGTGATTTTCCCTAGCCTGGTAGATTTATTATATAGTTATTTGTTGTTTTGTATGTATTACGTATGATTCTATATTTTTTGATGCTATTCAGATAAATTACCAGTTATTAATTGTCAATATTTATCTGAATAAAGAATATCTTATCTATTTGCATAAATAATTAGTGGACATCAATTGTTTATTTTGTAAAATTTTCTAATGGGGTAAATTGTTCTTTTCTCCAATTGAATTTTATACAACAGTGAATTACTTTTGTGGAGTACAACTGTAATTCTATCTTTAAATGAAGGTTTCATAATCTTGTTGTGAAATCTAAACATTAACTTGGACAAGTCTAATATCATCACTCCATTGTAATTTTGATGATCCCATAAAATCTCTTTTTGCCTCAACATAACTGAACCAAATCATCACTAGTAATGTTATATGATTTAAACTCCAGCTTTTTTATCAGCCTCTCTGCAGATTCCAAATCATGTGCAAACTTTATATTTATGCATTTCTTCAAGTTCTCCATGAATTTTCCAAAAACTGCATTTGACTTCAACTTGGAGAATGCCTTTTCAATATCATTATGTGCAGCTTTTCATTTCTCCATGTTGAGATCAATATATGGTTTTCAAAATGCTGCCTGTTTAAATCCGAGGGATTCATGAAATTTTGTAATTTTCAGTCTGCATTCATTGTATGCTTCTTTTTTATAAAACATTTTCACAAGTTTGGGTATAGGCACAGACTTTATTTTAAATCTATTTTTTATTTTGAGCTGGTAAGGTGAAAGATGCCTGTCTTCTATAATTATCTTAGGTGGAGCCAGTGGAAAATCAAAGTGTTTGTTGTGTAAACATTCCAGGTATTCCAGATTGACTTGTACTAAATGTAAGTAACCAGTTTGCAATTCTTGTGGGGTAGACAATACTTATTCAATAGTTGAGGAAGACTACGTCAGTCCACCTACAGGCAGGCCTAAACTCATCATACCACTATAGAGAGCATTTGTGTCTGTATACATCCTGTATGTGGTCTTTTTCTCTGGATAATAGCCCTCCACTATGGGATTATTTGCCTTGAAATATCTATCTGAAAAAGTGTTGTGTATTCCACCACAAATCCTGTTCACTATAAAATCAAAAATTCTTCATTGTGTATATGGTTGAGCAAGATTCCTGTATACATAAACATCATGTGCCAGCAAAAATTTGATAAGGTGAAAGAGTGGGCGGGATCAAGATTATATGTCTCCATGCTCTGAACTCTGAATTCTCTTATTACATCCAGTTGTAATAACATGTTGGCTAGTAAATAGTTGTCATTAAAGTTTTTAAATGTTTGACATTCTCCTAGCACCCATATACTTTCATGCTTGAAATTTAGCTCCTCCTGAATTATGGGAATTTTTCCAGTCAATCCATCTTGCCAGTGCTTGAAGTCTGGCAAGCCCACTTCATTAAACTTTTCAAAGCTGTCAAACCAGGAATATGGAAATGTTCCTTTGCCTTGGGAAAATGTCTACCAATTTTCACTGGAAAATATTTTGCAAGTTAACAGCTTTTCTTCAGTACTAGTTGCTACACACACACTCTGGATGGAATTTGTTCAACTTCATGTACTGTGTAGCAGTTGTACACTGTGTACTTTTCTTGATATCTTTCTATATTTAGACTGCTAATGAGAGGAACATAATTTTGTGCTGAATAGGCCTTAAATTTCATTTTATCTGAAGGCTGAGGAAACATAATTCTTGGTTTTGATTCTCCACTGCATTTATCTTCATGTTTGGCCAAATTTTCTTTTGTTATAAATCCTCATAAATATGTTAGGGAGAGAAAATCTCATCTTCTATTTTCAAAAAATTTTAGACATGCATTTAGATCATGATGGCTAAATAATGGCTCTTACATCTTCTTCAATCAACAAGAGATTGACTGTTTGTTGATGTGAGCATGGGGACATATACACTGGCACAAGACATTGATAATTTAGCATATATACACTGACATTTATTGTATTCCAGGTTTTGAAAATGCAAACATTGTTAATTGATAGTGGGACCATGTGTCCAATCTACTTTAATGTTGAAAGAAATTTGTTCATAAGTACAATTTCACATCTCTGTTTAACCTCAGGATTGAGGCAGGCTAGCACAGCATACACAAAGCATAAATTTGATTGACTGGTTTTTGGATTTACTAAGAAATTGTTTCTTTTAAGATAGTCAGGCAAAGGGATATATTATCTGCAATGGGTTGGCCTGTATTTAGACATGTGAAGCCCAACTCTGTTAATACTTTTTAATATAAATCCACTCCCATTTGTAGTGTACATGCAGATGTAATTGGCAATTTTGTCAATCAGGCAATATAAATTGGTATTGTTTAGCCCAGTTTGAAATACTGATACTGGCAAAGATGTGGGATAGATCACTGCTACTTTTTTTCATTGCTTTCCTGTGGTTTGACCATTTCCACATCACATGTTAAATAAATTTTTGCTGAAAAAATGATTGGAAACTTCACTCAAAATAACCTGGCATATTGATTTTTGATGGTTTGAGAAGGCCTCATATACATGTATATATACTGAGCTTACACTATTTGACAGGTAACTCACAAATGCTCCTCTACATGCTTTCTTTGATCCATGTATGTATAATCACTATTGCTGTTCAAATCTTGATGTGCTGGAATCTCACTTGAATGCTTTTCATCAAAATGTTTATATAGCACTTCCTTAATTCCAAAATACTTCTTACAGTATATACAAAAACTAATTGTTGTACATCTATGCCTTGTTCTTAAATGGGATTTTACTAATTGGGCATGGGTGGATGTACACACACAAATCACAGGAATATTGTATCTTTGTTCTAAATAGGCCTTTTATTAGTAAAATGGGAAATATCAACTAAAAAAAATTTAAACTTTTTTGAAAACATTGGATAGAAGAAATTTAGTTTTCACATAACATGAAATCAATGTTCAAATTTTAAAAATATAAACCAATAAGTATAAAATGTACAGGGGAGAAAAAATTGGCATTGTAACAATTAAAAACACATGTATTCACCCCAAAAACAGGGTATTAGATAAAAACAGATATTAATGCATGCATGTGTAAATCAAACAAAAGTATACACATTAATTTAATAATGATAACTTTCTTTGTAAAAATTATAATTACATTTAACAAAAAAGGTGTTAACAAGGCATATTGAGAAAAACAGTATAGTTTACCTTTATTGAAAGTCTAATAGAATTTAGCAAATGCTTAAAATGTAAAGCAAGACAATGTATAGCATTTTAAATATATTGTAGCATAATTCATCAAATAAGCTGCTGAGAAATAAGATTGAAAAAAGAAAGAAGAAAGAAGATGATTAAATATAATTAAGCAACTTAGATGATGAATTTGTGCAAACTAAGATTTATATATTACAAAATTGTAAAAGCAAGTTGATAAAACAATTTGGCAAAACTGCTTCCCATTATTTTTAGCAAGCTAGGCAGAAGTGTCTAGTTATTTAAAAATTCAAATCAACAAGCACTATTTTGATTCACAGTATAAATAGGATTAAAACAGTGGAACAATTGTTGAAGTATATTCTTTGGAAATCTTATTTTGCTCTATTATCTGGTTTGATTAATTATCACATATGTCAAGCTAATTGGTTCATATTGATTAGTGGTCAGGATCACATGATGGGAATGATTTTAGGTTCTTTGCCCTTGATCATGAAATGCACTTAAGTTAGGTGTATGATTAGGAGTTTTTGATTACCCATTCAATTACATTCAAGTATCTATCAGATGATAAATTCAGAAATGGCTAGTCAGTCAAATGTAGGTTGTATCTTAACTCTAGATCCAAATTGTTGCCTATAAAGTACCAATAATGAGGCCATTTGTTAAATAGTTAATTAACTAACATGTAGGTTAGGAAGCTGCTATCAATTTAATAAGTAATTTGAATGCCAATAGATTTTCAGTAATTACAATATATTAATTAAAATAAATTATTAATGAAGCAGCTAGTATCAAGTGAGGTTGCATGAAACTTATACCAGTCTCTTTATTGAAATGAAAAACACACATTACAAAGAGAGTTTACAGCAAGTTGTGTCTGATCATTAGTAAGAACTGTCTTAGGTTAGGGCACACATAATTAACTTCTTTGAGATGAGTGCTGGAGATACTTCAGAGAACTTGGATTGCTGGATATGCTGCTGACAAGGAAAGCAGCATTGGGCAAATGTCCAACCATTAAGAGTACTGTGGAGCTACATAACCCAAATAGTGATTGGTAATGTATCTGGTAAGTAAAGTTATCAGAGAAATATGAATAAAGTGTGAAGCAGTCAAGAACAGTTAGATTCCTGCCTGTTGGGTCACCATAGAATTAAAGAACTAGATTTGGATGAATGGACATTTGGCCTGGTAGGAGATGCTACAATATTTGTGCATTTTATAAATATAAAAAATACATGGAGAGAGCAATCATGTAACACATAAAATAATTAGTAATTAACTTAATAATCCTTTTTTCCTAAACAAGAAATAAACCATGAATGAGAAGAGGGTAAAATTCATTTTACACACACAGTGTCTATAATGAGCAAGAAAGAATGTAAATGCAATAAATCAGACATTTCCTTCCATCTTTTAATTAAACTTGTGGTCAGCTAACACATTTTCAGAAATTAATATTTAATGGAATTGATTAGCAGGAGTGAGGTGGCAATATTGTGATAATAAAACATGAATTGTAATTCATTCAAAGTGAGTTAGCAAAAATAGAAATATTAATAAACTTGCATTGTGCACATTACAATTGTTAATGACCTTTTTTAAAAAAATATGGTGTTAATTTAACCTGAAAACAATTGAAAAGACAATATTTTTATACAAAAAAACTCAAATGCGCTATTTACAATGCTAAACAATAATTGAATTAAATTGCTCTCTAAATAAAAAATGCTTTAGTTTCTTCTTAAAGACTTCAATGCTAGTGATGATCTTAATTTCATTAGCAACAGATTAAAGAGGAATAGACTGCAGATGGAGAATGCATGATCTGTCAATACTTTATTTGCTCTAGGTATAACAAGTAGATTGTCTGAAGATGATCATGTCCTGGAATTTGATGTCTCTAAAAGTTCACTGAGGTATGATGGTCCCATGCCATGTAAGCACTTCCAAACTATTAGAAATATTTTATATCTAATTCTGAATTTAACTTTCAACCAGTGTAGTTCAACTAATGCTTGTGTAATAGCTTCACAGTAACCCAAATTAAATATTAGGTGAGCACACTGATTTTGAATAATTTGCAGCTTGTGATTTTGATACTCTGGGATTCCATAAAGCAGACTATTGAAAGAATCAATTCTGGATATGACTAATATTTGCAGAAAATTTTTCACATTTGATATACACAGATATTTGCGGATTTTCCTAATATTTCTAAGAACATGATTTGTTGAGGTGATAATTGAGTTTACCTGTGGTCTCATTGAAAGATTTTTATCAAAAATACGGCCAAGGTTTCTAATGGGGTTTAAAAATTTCTTTGAATCAATACTATCAGGCTCCTTTAATCCAAAAACACAACACTTTTGTTTTATCCTCATTGAGTAACTGAAATGCAGAGTTCATTTTGAGTGATAATTGTGATGTGATGTTCTTGATTGATTGGAGTGCTAAGTTCAGATACTCCTGTGCACAGGAAATATATATCTGAGTGTCATCTGCAAACATGTGGTGGGATATCTCTTTCTTAGAGAGAAAAAAACTAATGAAAGAATTGTAGACTATAAATAATATAGCACCAAGTACTGAGCCCTGAGGTACTCCACATGAGATAAGTTCTGTACTAGAGCATTCATTTCCAACTTCAACATATTGTCTCCAATTGAATAAGTATGTTTTGAACCAGTTAAGTACTGAACCATTAATTCCAATTTTTTGGAGTATCCTTAATAATAGTACATGACTAATAGTGTCAAAAGCAGCTGTCTGGTCTAATAAAGACAAGATGATACAGTCACTGTGATCAAGTGTGAGAAGCATGTCATTTTTGACCTGAAGAAGAGCAGATTCCACAGATACAAAAGATTTAAAAAAGATGAGCAATAAATATATATATATATACCTCATCATTTATATAAAAAATATATCATGACATAATTATGTTTACCATGCTTTCAAATTAAAAGAACATTGACAAGAGTATTGGATTTATTTAACCATAAAAACACCTCTATCATGTTTTTTAAAAACACAAAGGATGGCATACACAATTTTTAAAATAAGAAAAGCAGGCTATATTGTGCACTCATATAGCATTGTTGTTGTTGTTGGTTGCAGAAATTGTATTAGCAACCAAGCTAGTGACTGCAGCCAATGCAGTGGGCTGATGGCCATGTCCAATCTGGAAATTTTTTTGGTGTTCATATTTCAGCATAATTTGGTCAATCTGATCTTCGAAATTTTGGGACCATTCTTCAAATTCCATCAATGAGGAATTTGTTTGTTCATTGTTAGATGATAGGTCAAAACTAAAAGCATTTGTTTAGAAAAAATACATAGAACAATAAATAAATGTTATTAGATGAAATACAAAAAAATCTAATATAATAAACAAATACTTACATTTGCTCATCAAATGAGATATTGATGGGGTCTTTGTAGAGGCTATCCTCAATGGTTTCTTTGAACTGGGAATTCCAGCCAAACAAAAAATCACAAACATTGGTGAAAGACATTTTTAAATTAATACAAGTTGATACAAATAAATGTGATTCAAAGCAAAACTGAATTGAAAGTGATGAAAGATTTTTAAAAATTTAGCTGCTAGTCAGAGATGCAAAAAACTAATTAGTACATTACTGAAACTCCTTTCAAACACACACATTCCAACAATAAAAAAACCTTTTAACATTAGTAGTTTAAATTTAGAAAGTTATGCTAATTACAAACATTCCAGTGAAATGAAGAGTTTGAATTATTTGTTGAAAATTGATACTAATTAATTTTCCAAGTGTTTTTGCAAAATCCTGGGTGGGAAATGTGCGAAAAATTTGAACTTTTTAAATTAATCATTAAGGAAATTTTGTCTTCCTTTGTCTGGATTATGTAAACAAAGAAATTTAAATTTTGAAACATATAAAGTTGGTATTACTATTATTATTATTAATATTACCATATATAGTCATTTTTTTAAAAGAATGAAATTAGCCTATCATAAAGCCAAAGATATAAGACTCCCTCTTAACCATGGTCATTATTTAGAATATTTTATAGTAGATAATCTGTAAATAAATATGGTTAGTTGTGTACTTATCCTTTCATCTCTCATGCATACATACATGTATATGTTTACTTAAATAATAATGTTCAAGAATTACAAACATTTAGGTAAAAAAATGATAGAATTTATTGAACTAGAACACATTGGTAATTTACACTGGTGAACACTAATTTTTTCAAGTCTATATGTTACAACATTAGCAAATTCATATAACCATATACATTACCATATATTCTGTTGTTTTAAAAAATGTGGTTAACTAAGTCAGGTGATTTGCACTGGCGTCATCCATTGGAATATAAAATGTTTCCATTGCATAAAATTATTGGTTTTCCAGCTTCTAGATCTTGTGAAGTTTATTGGCTCTAATTTTTTATTGGATGCCTGATTTTTGGGGGTATAAAAATATTCTAGCAGTTGAAATTTATTATTTGCTTTTTAAAATGTCTGACAATGAAAGTTATAGACATGGCAATCTTTTTAAATCATTAGAGACCATATCAGATAACCTAAGTGGAAACAGAATTTTGCCACACAATATTCAAATAGGAGAGTGGAGAATAATTAAAGATGCATTTGTGAAGGAGACAAGGTATATTCAAGCAATTAAGGTGAAACTTGATTGAAATGAGTATTTTTTCATGCAGTGAAAGGTATGCCTGCCAAATCATGGACTCACATGATGTTCCTTTACTGGTTAGAGGAAGAGTCACAAGCAAGGAGTACATAATAACAAGACATGACACTGAAAATATTATTTAAAGCTTAAGGGCTGTCTTGATAAGTTAATAATTTTGTTACAAATCAAGTAGTGTGACAGATGTTGTTTACGTTTTTATTCCCATCTAATTCATAATAATATTTACATGACTTGAAAAGCATGGTGCTATTATGATTGTTAGAAATTATTTGATTGTATAGGATCTAGAATTCCCATTGAATGAAATACAAATGCTGTTGATGTTGTTTACCCAACAAATTAATCACTAAACTACTCATTATTAGTTTACCTATTTTAATGGGGAAGAAATGTTCTGTTGGTTGATGCACAACCAGATATGATACTATCAGAAATAAGTCCATTGTAAAGTTAAACAAAAGAATTTCAATTCTTAGTTTTCCAAAAGACCCTGAAGAATGTTGTAGATGGCTAAATGCACTTCAAAATATCATTGATTACAAAAACTTAACACTCAACATGGGCATTTGCTGAAAGCACTGGCCTGACAATGCTATTTTTAAAAGAAATGGAGGAAGATATCCTGTTCCTGAAACCCTGCCTCTGTTTTTCCCAACATGCCGCCTTCCATTACTCCTACTCCAGCTGCAAATGTTTGCAGTACTGCCAAATCTTCAAGTGCGTCAAGAAATTCACAGCCAAAAGAGATGAAAACTTTTTCAGATTTAGATGTTATGAAAGCCAAAGAGTTTGAAGAGGAATTAAAAAACGTATTCCTGACAACATATTTCCTTCCATTTCTCAAAGTGACAATTTTTTTGTGATAACAAGCATCCATCATGATGGTCCTATATTTGACTGGATAATTTTTCTCAAATGATATACAGTAAAATCCTTATAAAATATTCATTCAAGTAATGCACCAAATTTTCTGCTTATATACAGAATCTATACATGCATGTCACATGAAAACTAGATTTTAACTTATTTAAGTGAAACAATTAAGCAAAATGTCATGTATATTTGTACTTTGCAGACGTCTTCACAGTCAGAAGAAATTTCTTTCAAATATGAATCATTTTTCAAATTGACCAGTGTCAAATATCCTGCTATTGGATCTATAAAATTTTGGAATCAACTTCCTGGACTTATACATTACGTTTTGTCTGACTTATGTATTACAAATATCAGTGAAGATGTGCATAATAAGTCATGCTTCCTATCAAACAACATTCACCTCTTGAATAAACAAAGAAATGGTTGTATACATGTATATAGCATAGATGATTTTTTGACTGCCTTTACGTGGTATTCTGTTACAATCAGTGAGTACCTTAGTTGGGCAACTAAATATGTTGTGTGAAATCATTGCATAATTATTGCTCTATTCATATATGCATATAATTTGCGTATGTATAACCTATTAGTGTATCATATATCTCTTGCATTTTTCAACATTCATTAAAATAACATCAGAGTATAATTCTATACAGGCAATATATAATTGCCCAACTTAGGTGTGCACCTTGCAACAAATAATGTGGGCTTACAAATCTACACAAGGCAACGACTTTTTTATTTCAATTTTTTCTAAATTACCACCATGATAAAAAAACTGTTGGTTTTTATTGATGAAATTTAATTAAGCTGTCATTGGTGTACATAGGAGGCAGCATCTTTATTCAAACTTTGGACGATGTTAACAAATTAGCTCACACAATACTTGTGATAATGGTCAAGCCTTTCTTTTCCAAAACTAAGTATATTGCTAAACTACTCCCTTTTAATGCTTTAACTTTGGACTTTCAATTTAATCATGCTAAGTCTTTGATATTAGCTCTTTAACCTGTTGGTGTTGCTGTTGTAGGTATTACAACAGATAATAACCACAAAAACAGATCATTTTTCAAAAATTCACAACTAGTAAGGATGAAGCTACACCTTGGATTTCAAACAATTTCACAGATCAACTAATGTTTTTAATTTTTGATGCAGTACATATATTGAAATCTTTATGAAACAATTGGTTTTCTGAAAAAACTCAGCAGCTTGATTTTTTTAAAGAAGATTCTGTTCTGATAACAACTAAGTGGAGTAGTTTACGGACATTACATAAACATGAGCTGGGAGCTTTTCTAAAGCATTCAAAACTGACGTTTTCTGCTATTTGCTGATCAAATCTTGATAAACAGAAAGTTGGTTTAGCTCTTGAAGTCTTCTCAGAAAAGATTTTCACAACATTGTGTTCATATGAAAATGCTGATGAAGGTTTGAAAAACACATCAGAATTTATTCAAGTCATTGTCAAATGGTGGAAGATTATGAATGTCAAGACTTTAAATGAAGCAAATATTTTACATGATCCATTCAGAAAGGCCAGATCAGATGTAGCTGATGAAAGATTTGATTTTCTTTCTTATATAATAAGATTAGCATCATTCATGAAGCCATCTGGTTCAACTCAAATTTGCTCACTGACAAATGAAACTTTTGAAGCATTAATGTGGATGACGTCCTGTTTCATTGATTTATGTAACTATCTCTTAACAACCAACAATTCATGTTGTCGTATTTTATATCTTTTTTCAATAAGATGATCCTCAAGGTCATTTTGGCCATTTTTGACAGTCTTCAGGTGGCAACTATTACATTACAACTGCAGATACCTATTATCTAGTAGTAAATATATATATATATATATATAGGCTTATATCTATATATAGGGTTGAAAATATCATACAATTTAGTTTTTGACTGAAATCAATAAAGCAGAAAGAGAGTTGGTTTTGCCTATTAAATGCCAAAAAATGAGCGAGCGCATTTAAGGATTTGAAACTAGAAAAAAAGTTGAAATGTATTGTTAATATTGATTAATAATTATTCAAAGATCAACAATCAAAGAGCATTATACAAAGGTCAAAAGGAGACGCCTGCGACAAATCAATACAAAGACAAACATCAAATCTTTATCGTTGTTTCTTGAATTTCAATTAGAATATTGACGTTGTACGTTATTGTTACTGTGAAGACGATTCTGCAGCTGCCATTCGCAAATTCAAAACGGAGAAAGATATTCATTGTGATTCGTTTATCTCTATGGCAGTGAAACTAATTGCTTACAGCTTCTTGAATACAAGAGTTTAAATTCTTAAAATAAAGAAGTTTGAAAAGCAGTGGAGTGCACATCTTCAGAAGCCTCTTTCTCAGTGTGTAGCATCATGCAGAAGAGCTTGTCTTTATGTCCTTACAAACTATCAATGACGCATGACGACTTAATCTATGGAAATTTGCGAATGGCGCATGGGTTTGATTCCATGTTTGATATCTTATGAAGAAATGAGGCATTTTAATCTGTTACATTTCCACATGTTGTAAAGAATTAAATTAGATGACCGACTTATGGTCTTAGAAAGCAGCAAAGCAAAATTGTACAACTTCGTTCTAAAAACAGATATGGCGAACGAAGTGTCTGCTTCTCCTCTAAATCTGGCTTCAAGAATNTATATATATATACCCTTTCAATCTTTGTTTTATTTTTTAGACATGTAGAATACTAAATGCTATTACTAACTTCACCCATTATTTTAACATGGTTAAAGATTATAATGTATCTTTGCTGTTATAAAACTAGCTAATAGATTGTATATGTAATTTAAGCTGGAATTATTATTCATATACATTATTTTCACTAAATTATGTAAAATTAACTATGTTTAAGGAAAAATCTCTTTTATTACACAATGCAATGTCAAAATAGTAAGCAAATGATTTTCACAAATGCATGTTAGCAATATCAAACTCTAAGGAAAATTCATATTAGCATTTATTGTAATCTGTGATAAATATATAAATGTTACATGTAATTTCAGCTAAATTTATTCATATATGCTATTTCCACTTATTAAAAAAAATAAGGCTAATGTTTAACATCTCTCTCATTATTATTTCAAGTTACAATGTCAAATAGTGGTAGTAAATTTGTGTTTTTCATAAAATACATGTTAAAAGATTTTAGAGTTATCAATTGCTTTAATTACAAAATAAAATACACCTTTGTCTTTATTACAAGTTACAATATCAAATAGTAGTGGTAGTAAATTTGCGATTACATGTTTAAGATGATAAAATTCCTGTTCTCTTTAATTACAAAACAAAAAATATAGAAACTGTAATTTATAGAAGCAATATTATAAACTGTAACTAAAACACCATTAATCAAAATTAGAAAACTTATCAGTGAAATCATGGTTAGGGCTCATTTTTGAAAACATGTGTTTGTGAAATAAGATGTGTTAATGTTAATAGTTGAAAATATATAAATAAATTTCTATTAATTAATTGATAATTATTAAGATTATTAAAGCATAAGTATTAAAACATTGGCAACAAAATTATTATTTTGACAATGCCAAGTAGAAAGAAATTGTTTGTAGGGTTTTTATTCTAATGCCAAAAAACTATACCAAAATTGTATTGCTATGCAATTAGCATGTTTCATATTGATTACAAAATTATTTATCATTCTCTTCCAGGTTTTCTATTTGAATAGTTGGTTGATAATTCATTAGTCATGGCATCATGTACAAAATCTTCTAATAATGTTTTTTCAAATTGTGTGGAAATGCTTACAATAACATTTTCTATATTAAGGAGCTATTAATTTTGGTGGATGGCAAAATATCCATTATTACAGTATGCCAATCAAAGATAATTCTTGATTGTTTGCCAGGACATATACAAAAAGCTTTCAAGTGGCATGAGAGTATAATTTTTATAATATTGGTTTTACAGATGGTAATCTTACAAATGAACAAATGATTACTTTTATCAAATCTCTGAATTTGCCATGTAGAAAGGAAATAATGTTTTGTGAATGTGATAGAATGAACTGCAAGTTCTCTCGACCCATGGAAAATTTACTTGATCATGGTTACTAATATTTAACAAAATATGGGAAATTACACAGACTGTATAAAGGATTATTATAAATTTGTACATCAAATGAACATTCAACAATGAGGTATATTATGATCACCATTTACTAATAATCAATGTAAATTTAGAAAGTTTGTTGCAAAACCATTGTAGCTAATAATAATAATTAATGATTTTTTGTTTATTTTATTAGCATTATTTTATAAAAATAAAAATAAAACTGGTACATGTAGAAAAAAGAGAGTGAAAACAAAACTATATTATTATTTTAGTAAACTCTAATACAATACAATTTTACAATACCAATGTTTAAGTAGGAAAAAGTAAAACCCATTGTTGAGTCTCATCTTTAATATGACGCCATATCTTGTATTCAGCTGAACAATGTCCTCAATTGTTAGCCAGAGTTTTTTTGGAAGTTCACAAGCAGGACTCATGCTTGAAAAAATACATGGTGATGGATGGGAATTAACCTCATTTAAATGCTGTAAAAAACCTTTATCTTTGTTTGTATTGGAGATGGGAAAGACAATTGCATTATTATTGACTCTAGGAAGTCTTCACTTGTGTTGAGTCTTGCATTTTTCTTTTTAATGTACGGGGGGAGATGTCATCATCTCCTATGTTAATGGGTTATAACTATATGATGGAAGTGGGGTTGTGCATAGATCATCAAATAGGCTACTGTAGCATCACCCAAAAGGAATAAGCTGCAAACAAGAGATTAGCGTCAAATGATTAATAGTGATGAAATATAATTAGAAATATGATTGTAAAAATTTAGTTAATTATCTTATTCATTTTGTAAGATGCAACCAAGTTACAATATTGTACATTCTGAGAAAAATACTGGAGCTGATTAAGTATTTTTTGACAAATTGTAACAAGCGAAATTACGCTTACGTAAGAACAGCCATATTGGCAGAAGATTAATTCAAAATTCAAAATCAGCAGGTACTTAAAACTTTTTAAATAAATAGCTTAGAATTTAGAGGAAAATTGATGAACAATAAATTCTTCGGAGTTTATTTTATTTTCATTCTTCATTTATCTGGTTTGATATTTAATAAAATGTTCAGCTAAGCAAGTTGTGTCGAGTAGTGGCTGGATTCCATCATGGGATTGATTCGAAGGGTCCTTGTGCCAGTCATGAAACAGCACTTATGTTACAGTTAGGAGTTTTTTGATTCTTGCTTAGTCTGACTATCAATCTATACATGTATGAAATAACAGATGCTTGAAACAACTGGATAGT
>CABFPE010000325.1:895536-908571 GCA_900660155.1 Hofstenia miamia | reverse complement strand
ATTTTTAAAGTCGATTGTAATAAATAATAATCGATCGAATTTGTCCGATTGTGAAAAGATATTCAATTGAATTCGATTATTAACATCCGATGCATTGCCCAGCCTTAATATATATATATATATATATATATATATATAATAGCATGTGCATGAGATAATATTTCTAAATTTGTATGCCATTGCCGACAACAACCATTCAAATATAGGTTATTGAACTCTTGCGCTTAGACTATTTCCGTAATGAGTCATGCGAGTATCTGATGATAAGCATAAAAGGAACAAAAATTGCTTCAATTTATTTTCAGAAATATTTTGAGCTTGCACTGCAAAATTCAACCGCTAGAGGGCTAATAGACTTTAAATTTAATTGTGTGTAATGTAAGGTTAAGATAATTTTTCCGGGTATTTTGTAAACAGCATTTTATATTATCATAGGGCTTAGTATAGTCTTGATAACTATCAGAAATAATGCTTATGTCACGATTTTGTAAATATTAATGTTTCTACCAGAGATGGAAGCAGTCGGTACTGATCACCAGACTGAACCTGGTCACCTTTAAATTTAACTCAGGAGTCAAAACCAGTCACTTCGAGATGTGATCATGTCTGTCAGATAACTTAGTGTGGGAGTTTGTCAAACCTCAATCTGCGAAAGCACGTGATTATTACTATAACTATATTTGCTTAAATATGGTTTTAAATACACTGCAAATTACAAGGAAGTTCACTTATGTACACAGTACAGTTGTGCAAAAAGTTAGTAGATCAAACATGCAATTCACTAACTCATACAAATACAAGTGCATAACGTAATGTCATTGAACATTGAATGTCGATTCAGTGGCATAAACTTTGTAAATAAAAACTCGAAATCTGGCAAGCAAAGGCTGATGTAAGCTACAATTTACAACAATTTAATTTTTCTTTAGAGTTCTCTTGAGTTTTAAGATGCAAATGAGTGACAATTTTGTCTCTTTTTTGATTGTAGCTTTCGAGTTATTGTACATTTATTAGTTTGCGAAATTCAGTGTTTAAGATTTGCAAATGTCGAGATATGGATCGCAAATTGATCATCTGATGACACATTGTCAAGATGGTGGCTACCTCACTCTTAAACCAATCATTTTTTAAAAGTATGCATGTTAAATATAGATTATCGCTACACAAGTTGTGAACAGACATAAAACCCTTTGTTTGAAGGAATTTTTTAAAATTCTAATGAAACTTCATGTTTGTTTTTTCATTGTGCCAAACAGACACCTAATTGTATGAATAAAATTTTCTGAGGGGAGCACTTTATATTTTTATTTTATAATCATTTTTTATTCTCCTTTTCGTTCCAAACAATTTTTTCAAAAAAGTGATAATATTTACAAAATAACAACTATTTTCTAAAAGTTTCCAATATGATTAGTTGCTTGAAATATTTTCAACTTTTGAAACTATCCTTATAAAAATTCTCTTTTGGGAAATACCCAAAAACTGCAAGTTAATGTTTTCTACTATTTTTAATACATCAGCTAAAGTAACATACTTAAAGTAATCTTCAAAATCTCTCATCTAACATCGTTTTGTTCATTATAATTAAAATATGTAAATACAAAAAAACCATAATGTGTAATCTTATAACTTGCTGCTAACTTGAACTGGTCTGATCATGTGTCCTTTCGCCTCCGCAAAGCTAATTCCTCACTCTTTGCCCTCTTCCGCAATGTTCCCTTTAATTCCAAGGCTGCTGTGTAACTCTCTTTGTTCAAGTCTATTCTTCTCTTATGCTTCTCCCTGTTTGTGGCCTTCTCGTTCCTTGTTCCACTCTATGGAAAGTTTCCAGAAGCGTGCCTTCAAATGGATCTCTCCCTTGCCATACAAAAATGCTCTTTTCAAATTCTCCACTCTCCCGCGGTTACCCTAATTCCATCCCTGTGATTTCCTTTTGATCCTCTTGATTTCATTACATTCTCTAATTCCCGCTCTACTCTATCTGAAGATATTGTCACCTTCTCCATTCGTCGTCAAAAGAAATATCGCACCCTTAACTCGTTTTTCAATCGTGCTTGACTCTCAAGCCTCCAACATTCATTGATTTTTTTCCCCGCCGCCGAGCTTCAAGAAATCCTTGATGTCTTTCCTGTTTGCTGAGCCCTTCTCCAACTTCGCCTACTCTTCCATTTGCTCCTATTTCATCTCATGTGACTGTCCTCGCTGTCGTAAAACTTTAATTCTTTTTGTAGTGTTGTATGCATAAATAAAGTCATTCATTATTATTATTAAATAGAAGATAAAATCATATGTTACCAGTGAAAGTGATTTTTCATGTAAAAGGCAGAAAGCATTGATACCATAGAAATTGGTATAACATACTTAAGAATGCCATTTTCAGTACTGGTTTCTTCTTTAAAATTTAAGGGATACCGTACTCTTTCCCAAACAGTTAGTGTCATATCACGTGCCTTTGGCCAAGAATGAGGTCCATCAATTCTATAGTGGTATGGGAGGACTGGTCCGAACATTAATGCAAATGCTAATTTCGGATCAGTAAAAATCCTTTTAAAAATTTTAGGATAAACGCCTATAAGAGAAGCAATATCATCCAAGTATTGCTGAAAGTCTGCTTGAATGGTGTGTCTTTCTGATTTATAATACCATTGGTCTATTTCATCACGGACTCTTTTAATGTCGTTGATCATTACTTGTTCGCATGGTAGTCTTTTTTCTTGCTTAAACACTTTTAAGGCGTATCTTGATTGTAGTTCTGAAATTGGGTTTAGTGGCCCTACTGCTTGAAGGTAGCCTATGAAAGCCATTGAATGATGTTTATGATGAGGAGGGAAAATGTACTTGTACATGGGGTACTGATCATTTTTTTCCTCTATGATTTTCTTTGACAAAAATGGGAACTTTATTAGGTAACCAGTTGCCAACACAACGGCGTCTAGTTCAACAAAGGTATTATCACTGAATTCTACACCATTTTCTGTAAAGTTCACTATGTCTGGTTTAACCTTTATCCTTCCAGTTAGTAATGAAATAGGTAAGTCATCACAAACCGAAGGGTATACCTGATTTGGAAGGAAATCAGGCATCAATCCATACAATGAATGATCAAATCGACTGTTGGCAACACTTTTTCCAATTCTTCCAAATATCTGTTTTGGGACTAAACCCATAAATCGATTTATGTATAGTAGTTCCACAGGTAGACCGCCTGAAGCCATTCTGCCATATACCCACACTCCACGTCGAGTTGAAAGATAAGTTTGTTTAGATAAACGACAAATATCCACACCAATATCAAGTCCGGAATTGCCCACTCCTATCACCAAAACATTTTTATTCCGATAATTGAAAGGTGTTTTATAATCGTGAGTGTGAATTACAGTTCCTTTAAATAGATCTAAACCCTTAAACATGGGGATCCTTGGAAAGCAATGGTGACCTGTTGCAATCAAAACAAAATCAAAGCGCAAGCTGAAAACAGTGTCTTTTTCAAGGTTCTTTACTGTAATTTGCCAGCATCCTGTCTCATTGTAATCATCTGCTTCTTCAACCCTTTCAACATAATGTCTCAATCTGACAAACTTCATTAAGCCAAAGTTATCGACATATGATTTGAAATATTTAAGTACATCTGAATGATGCATGTAATTCGCTGCTTCCTTTGGAGGTGGATAATCACTAAATGCCATGAACTCCTTGCTTGCGATGATTGTGGTTGTTGCATAGATTGAGGGTCTTGAATCTTCAACTGTTTCATGGTAATTCCATAATCCACAAATGTCATCACTTTTTTCAAAGCAAGTGACGTCTAGTCCCTCTTCAAGGCATATTTTTGTTGCGATTAAACCACTAATACCACCTCCTATAACTGCAACTTTCTTAGTCATCTTTGTGTTGGAATACTAGAACATCTTTGCACAGGATAATCATGAAAAGTAAATATTTAAACAAAGCAATACAAGTTTTTGAATTTAAATGGACTTTGTTATATACGAATGAAATAATTGCTTATATAGATATGTATTAAGGGTAATACTTATTAACTATTTTTAATACTACTTATTTTGCATGGCATCATGATATAGAAATGGATATTATGAAATAGTTATTCAAATATATTTTAAAAAAGTCCCCCCTCCTAATGATTTGAAATTTTTCATAAATGTTTCCCATTGGCATGCACCAATAACAAAACAGCCAAACTATTGCTTAAATATTTATCATTTTGTAGTCTAATAGCACACATTGTCTATCTAAGCTAAGGGAAATATTTCTTGTAATACCATAATATTGTCACAGTTTTTGCTATTCACCTCCAAACTTTGAAGGCATTTTCTAAATCTGTGATCGTTTTGTTAAAAAAATTTTAGGCTCTCACGAACATAAAAATGTTAAAAATCTGAAATCATAAGTGATGAATGTGGGATAAAATATTTTACAAGAGCAATTGCGATCATGCCTAAAATTAGTAATCTAAATAAATTATTAATGATTTTTAATGTCAATCCGAAATATTTAATTGAATTTGCTAACCAATCAAACCTTAGTAATTAATGTCCATTCGATCGCTCTTGCCGTGCAAATGCGAACAATTACTTGTGCTGCGCATTCAGGAGGACATTTCATTCATGATCAAGTAAGTCAAAAAAAATTGAAATATTGATTAAATAGACTCTGAAAATGCACTTCGGGATATTAGGTTTCAATTTTTTTTGAAATATTTTACAGAAATTTTTTCTGATTTAGCTAATCAAAATCAATTTGGAAACCTGGTGGGAGCAGACATTCCACTGTTAAGTGCAAACGCATGTTCGAGACGTTTACTTCTATTGCATCATCAGTGTTAATACGTGTTGAGAATCGCATGATTTTGCTTGGCGTTGACCAACATTAATTCTTAGTGATGTCTTGTTATGCAATCATGTATTTTCAGTAGCAACAAAACACATCTGTGCTACTAATATTAAAATATTGCAAATTATTGCCGGGTGTTAAACATTGATAATCTTAAGATATTATATTTATGACAAAGCAAATCTATTGTGGTTTAACTTTTTACTACACATTATGTCTAGAATATTAACTTGGATTAGTAAGCTTACTTACATGTAAATTTACTGGTAGTTTACTACAAAAAATCAAGCTAAGAGTCGTTTTTCTATGCTTTCTGTAACTGATTGATGTGTATATGTGCCGGTAGTTCTTACGCACTAGTTCTAAATAATAGCGGTGATTCTTTTACCACAATTGCGAAATGAAACAAGCTACCATGATTTATGCTGTAGATGTATGCTTAACTAGAAACAGGTACAGAGACCAATAGAAAAGTTCTATTTTCATATCTGGTAACAAAATTAGTTACTTATTTTTTAGGACAGAACCAAAGGAAAACTTCTGGAGCAAATATGGCTGGTTCCGCACCCTTCTTCTATGCTGTCTTACATATCATTTACACAAAATGTAAGAAGTTTCTAACGTGACACTTATTGTATAAAATCTATAGCTTATTAGCTTTTTTGATGATTTTGGTGGTTTATGTAGCATTGAATGCAAAGCTAGGTTCTAGAAGTGGTGCAATGAACAATAGTAATTATTGAGATTATGACGGATTAATTTAAATTAATGTACTCAAACCAAAATGTAGTAAAAAATTTGGTTGAAATCTCATCTGTTTACTGAAAATAACTGCTAAATAGTTACTCAAGGATTATGGAAGTCATTGTTATAAAGACAGACATGACTAAATCTGCTTTGCTTCAAAGATATAATTAGAGGTACTGTAATAACAGACTATTGTGTGGGCTATTTCTATAAGCACACAGCAAATCTCGGTGTAACTAAAAAACTACAATGACACCCAACAAAGTGGAAACTACAATGTCGCTGCAACTGCTTTTGTACTTCTTCCAAACTCGATGTTGAACAATCTAGTCTCAGTCAATGCCTAGAACATCAAATGATCAAAGCCACTTCGTATTAATGAAATGTACCACCGACAGGTGCTAACGTTTATTTTATAGCAAGAAATTAGGGCTCGGCTGTATACCGAAACCACGGTATTTTGACAATATCTTGCTTGAGAAATTAAACGGTATTTTACTTAGGAGTATGTGTATTGTATGCAAGCCCGCAGATCAATATTTACAGAATGGAAACTTGGAATGTTTCTTATAACTAATGAACGAAGGAAGATATTTAAAATGTGAAGACACCACAAGATAGAGAATTCTCTTCCCTTTTTTTCTATATAATTTCCGACATGGCTTTGTGCAACTGACTTTGCGCACAATGCGCCTAGGCGGGCATCATACACTTATTCTTCAAAGAATGTTTCAAGGTCGTTGTTGTTCCAATGGACATTAGGCCGTCTCATTGTCTGAATAACAATAGGTATGGAATGAATTTGAATTTCTTATTGAAAAAAATCCTATTTGCATGTATTTCAGACACAAAAATCAGTTTTAGCACAAATCTTCATTATTGTATGCGAGGACTCAATCCCAAAGATGTGTTCATACAAAAAGCTCTCAATAGTTCCTAATAGACTTTGATAAAAATGTTCAAAAACCTTGTCAAATCTGGGAGAATTAGGGTTAAGCATTGCTCTATGGACTAGTCAAGAATTTTATTTTACTTGTCGGGGACTAAATAAATAATAAATAAAATTCATGCATGCTTGTAATTACTATGTCTATAAAATACAATAAAGTCAAAATTTAAAATACAATTTCCTTTTGCATAGGAACGCCGAAAATGTCATATAATTGATATAGCGATGGTATGCTACTGCTACAACTGCAAAAAAATATTTGATATAGCGATGGTATGCTACTGCTACAACTGCAAAAAAATGACTGGTTTATTTTGTCATTATTTTAACTTTGCAATACTTCAAAAAATTTAGAACTGAATATTTCAAATTTTGAAGTAAATAGATTATGTAGAAATGGGATTTTTAGGTAGATAAGGCCTCCACCTTGTATAAGCCACACTACAGCCTTTGAAGGTTGTTTTTGAGCTAAAGATACGCGAGTGTATAATCCTTATCTGCCATGCCAAACTAATTTTGTCTTTCCCAGAATCATTTTTCCATTCACTTAACAAACTTAATTTAATCTAGTTAGCGGTGAGACATTTTTAAACTGCTTGCATTAAACATAAACTCTTAAACAGAATTTACGGGTACTTTTCACTAATGCATTTATTATTATTTTAAAATGTGCCTGCCACTATTATTTTGATATTAACGTTATATATATATATATACGTATATATATATACATATATGCACCACATATAATATTGATTTTTCATAGTCATACCGATACCGCGGTATTTTGATTGATACCGAAACGAACCGAACCGACTTCCAAAATTTTCATACTGCCGGGCCCTACAAGAAAGGGTGAAGCCCTACCAACGAGCGACTATCTTAGTGATAAGGATATAAACAAAAGTTTTAGAAAGCTTGTCCTCCTTATTATTGAGACACAAACTTAGTAAGTAAAGGCTTAGCTCCTTTGCAGTAGCCAAAACTCAATTTCGGGAAAGAGTGTTATCAAAAATTTAATACTAAAACTGATGCGCAAAAATTTATTAAAATGACTCTAAAACAGTGTGTTAATAAAAATAATAAATGATCAAAACTTGGTCCTCCACGCTAGGCAATGACTATGATACTTAATCCATTAAATTACAACTATATTTAGATAAAGACTACTCGCATTGAGGCGAGGATTACTCGGTTTCAAGTGCTTCATAAAATTAAAAGCCGTCTCCGTTTTTAAAAAAAGGATAAAAACGTTGAAGCTTTACTGCTTTCTGATTCACGATGTTATATACAATACAATCAAAATTCCAGCGGACTTTGCGATGCAATCTGATTATCTTTGCACGAAAATTACCTCTACATGTAAATTTATCTATTGTATAAGAGATAATAGACGTGATCACTTCTACTTGTTTAATTCGCTTTGTTAAATGATAATGGTTAACTTATTTTAAATAAACTTTGTCTAACTATAATAACTAAGTAAGAACAAAAATGGCTAAAGAGCAAGCAATGCTTGGTAATTTGGTAACATATTATATTGAGGAAATATACTTTTTTCGGGGTTGCTTTAGGCGCAAACTTCGTATTTCTGTAAAAATGTTAACAATTTCAGTAAATGCTTAAATGGAATAGTAAACGTCACAGAGTATGTGTTGAAATGTGAATAACAACGACGTCAGTTATAGAAATAAATAATGTATTAAAAATGAATTCTAAAATGAAATGAATTTAATAAAAACCAGCTGATTCTGCTGTTTTTGGTGTTTTTTTCTGTGAAATCTGAATTCCTAGAAAATATAAATATCAGCGGAAATGCATGAAAATCGGCAAAGCCTTAGATATGCATATGCACCAATTAAATGCATTTTCGCACAGTCTGTTTTGAAACACATTTTAATATATTTTCAACTCTTGCGATTCCGCTAAAATTTTTTCCCTATTTATATCATCTGTTTGCTAATTAAACTTTTAGAGTGAACTGCTAGGTGCAGTTCAGAATATTCTTGTAGCAGGTAGATATTACATGAGAATAACGTACAAGTCTTAGGATTTTTTTTTAATCTTGTTATTGTCGCTATTCATTTTTCATATATATATATATATATATATATATATATATATTAGCAACAATTACTTTGACAAGACTAATTTTTATCTAATTGAAAGTTAAATTAAATTTACACTTTCACTAAGAATAAAATTAAATTTTAAAGAGAAAAGAAACCGGGAATCATTTTCAGGAGCTAAGAGGATGCGCCATTGGGTGGGCTATAGCCCACTCAAGCCCGCTTGTAGACTCGCCACTTTGTAATAGGCACTTTTGATTTCTATTAATGTCATCACTAATACTACGTCATTTGCTATTACAACATAATGAGGTTATTGCATTGTATTAAAATACGTTAACATCAATTCCATTAGTATTGACGCCAACTAAATTAATATGTAAAATTACGAACAAGCGTTTTCATTGACGTTCAAACAATTTCAAAATTAATTATGTCAATTGCAACAGGAAGATTGAGATAAAAATAGAAAATTTCTTAATTTCTTATGAAGTTGTTAATAAATATCCATGTCCGAAAATTCATTTTTACGATAATTCAATACAATTGTATAGTTTTTTTTATTTTAACGACAGCCCTACGATTTGCTTAAGATTTGATTTATTTTGTAGAAATGTGTACTTGCAGAAAAACAAAGCTATCCATAGAACAGGCCTATGTTTACTTTTTTCATGTTTCAAATATAATTTTTGTGTCTCTAACCCCACAATGCAATATGATAAGGACGCTTATTTGCATAAAAGCAGAACATAAGATAGATTTCTTGCAAAGATGTAAGCATTCTACACATTTAATAATAATAATAATAATAATAATAATAATAATAATAATAATAATAATGGGCCCTAGTGGCCAATGGGTAGAACGCGAAACTGGGACCGCCAAGACCCGGGTTCGAGCCCTGCCCGACCCTTTCCTAATATGAAAGTGACAACGAAAGAAAAGGCCCTCAGTCCCCGGCATGCTTTCAATGGTCAGAGGGTGCGAAGAATCTCAGGTCAGGCGGACTCCACACAGACCAATGGACGATGGCATAAATGGACAGATGAGCAGAACAGAGGAGTTACAGGAAGACAATGTTGGAAGAATGGAGGAAGGCAGGAACGGGATTAGAAGTAACAGAGCAGAGGCTTGTAGTACAAGTGGGAAAGTTACAGTTGGATGAAAGTAAGGGGAAAAAGAGAGTTGAACAGGCTTATCAAAGGGAAGATGAAGTGATAGACGTTGTGACAGAAGTGGCGGAAGCAGCAGAACCAGTAGACTCAGAAACTGCAGCAGCAATAAAGGAAAAGATGAAGGAAGAAATAGATGAGAGAACTAGGTTGCAAGTTCCAAGAGGAGTTAAGAATAGTAAGCTAGCAGTAGAGACAGCAAATGATAGATGCTAAGAATGTCATAGAAGTAAATAGCTTAGTGTATGCAGGTGCATTTGAGGTGCTGAAGAATGTAGGCATGGACATGAAAAAGAAAAGACGACAAGAAGGTAAGAGAGACAGAAAGTCAGCATGGGAGAGAAGAATTGAGAATAAAGTGGCAAGGATTAGGCAGGACAAGTAAGACAATACAGGACAAGTGCAGGGTAGGTAAGGGCAAGACTATAAAAACTGCAAGAGATTAGTTGCAGAAGCTGAGAAACTGAGAAAATAAAGGGCAAGTGCAAAACAGGCAAGAGACAATATGAAGTTTCAGACCCAAGGAGGAAGATTCTACAAAGAACTAGATGCAGGAGAAAGGGCTACAGCTATAGCAGGTGAGGACGCAGTAAGGTTCTGGGAGAATATATATCAAATTGTGGGACCAGAGATAGAGATTGAGCAGATGCAGAAGGAATTCTGGCAAGAAGCAGAAGCAGCCACAACTGCAACACTGAAGGAGGCTCTAAAGAAAAGGAAGAAATGGAATGCGGCAGGCAGAGATGAGGTACATGGGTATTGGCTGAAGAAGTTCTCAAGTGTTCATGAGACACTAGCGATAGCATTGGAGGAGTGTGTTGTGAGTGGTTAGCCAGAGTGGGTGGTAGTGGGAAGGACATTTCTGATACAGAAAAACCCAAAGAAAGGTAATGAGGCTAGCAACTTCAGGCGAATATCAAGTCTGCCAACAACTTGGAAATTTATAACTTCTGTGATTTCAATTAGGCTGGCATGTTACTTAGAACAGAACAGATTGATACCAGAGGAGCAGAACAAGATTTAGGCAGAAGGCAATGCATGGAAATTACTGGAGGAAATTTGTGACAGAGAAGAGAGCAAAAAGTGGTTAAAGAAGCCAGGTCTAAAAGAGAAACAGAAGCACTTATAATGGTGCAGCAAAGGAGCAAGCAATAAGAACAAGCTGGGTGAAGAAGCATATAGACAGAAGTGTAAGAAAGAGGATGTGAGAAGTTGGCACAGAATTGAGTATAAGTTCAGGCATGACAAGTTGGGAAGAATGGTACACTAGAGTTAGAAGCAGGAGACAAGTGGTATGAGCACAAGCCACAGGGCGTCATAGAAAATGAGAAGGTTAAGATACTGTGGGACTTCAACATACGAACAAGCAAGGTGATAGAAGCACGGAGGCCAGACATAGTAGTGGTAGACAAAGAGAAAAGATTAGGAACAGTTATGGACACAGCAGTACCAAAGCACTGGAATGTTAAAAGCAAGGAGACAGAGAAGATAGACAAGTACTGGGAGTTGGCAGCGGAAATAGAAAGGCTGTGGAAGCTAAAGAAAGTTGAAATAGTCTCGCCAGTAGTAGGAGCACTAGGAGCAGTGAGTAAGAAGCATAAGAGATACTTGGAGGAGTTGGGAGCACAGAAGGCACATTGTTAGGTACAGCTAGAGTCCTGAGGAAAGCTCTCAGACTCCCTGGGAACTGGTGAGTTTACAAGAAAAAGTATTTATTTACGAATTATATATATAGAAGGTAGAGAGAATATATTACAAATATATCCACTAGCAGTACCGGCTTAAGGGAGGGCGAATGCAATGGTGCCGCACCAACAACTAACAGAGAAAAGTTATTTGTAAATTTAAGAATAAGAAAGATATATCTTCCAAATATTAGTTCATTTGAACATTAGGGTACATACATTAATTTCCAAACTGATTTACAACAAATAAGGCTCTTTTCGATTTTAACGTTATAATTAAAAGATATTTGTGATCCACCATATACACAGAATGGTAAATTGGTTTGTAACTGGCTATCAAAGTGATATAGCATGAAATTTAATAGAATATTTTAGTAAAAAAGCAAGAAAAAACTCTTCAAGAAAATATATCCTAAATAAAAAATATGTATTAATTCAATTAGTTTCCAAAATACAAGGAAAATTTCTAGTTAAATATAAAGAGATACAAATGGCTATTTATTCTATCCTATTAATATATCTTTTCTTTTTATGTATAACACATTTTCGTAGTCGTTTTAATTTTTTGCAATCTAAGATTTGATTTATAAAGCATATACTAAGCTTGACAAGTAGAAACTATGTAGTTACATACTTAGGATACAATTTTATAAATGTTACGTTATTTTTAATATAATATTTTAATTTCTATATGATTTTATATTTCATTATAATAATAAAATTAAAAATATTAATTGTATTATTATATGCAGTGGCAAGAAACAAACTACAATTATTTCTTTAATTGATAAAACACAAAATGTAATAAAACTTAGCTTTGAAATGCAGACCATTTATTGCATACATGCAATATACTGAAGGAACTAATAGAAACCAAATCTTTAAAGTTCCAATAAATCTCTTGTTCTTGAGATATTCATTACCTTGAAAATTACCTAAAAAATACTTTAAAATATTAGATGGGTTTTCAAAACACTGATCTCTTTTATAGTGACTTAAAGATACTTTAAAGTTTAATATTGCTCTCAATTCCTTTAATTTTTAAAAGTTGCTTAAAGATATGTTAAGATAATAATTGATTTCTAAAAATGTACAATATTCTTTAAAATGCTTAATATGTTTGTAATATCCTCAGTAGTATGAATTGGGCGAGACTTTGTTCCACTTTTTTCTGGTTGGTCGAGAGGTGGGTTGTAGTTCGTTCCACTTTTTTGTGATTGGTCGAGAGGGGTGGTCTTTGACCTGAGACGCCGTGGATATTGCCGATGGTGTTTTACTGACGTCATGGAAGTCATGTACTTTTACTAGTTTTTGTGTTATTTATATGGTCTAATTTAATTTACATTTTTTAGCTTACTTTACAGTTTTTTATGTTATTTATGTGACCTAATTTAGTTCACATTTTTCTACTTTCCCACATTAACTTACTTTATATGTATTAATTTCCCACATTTACATACTTTACATGTATTACTTTCACACATTAACTTACTTTACATGTATTACTTTCACACATTAACTTACTTTACATGTTATAATTTCCCACATTTACATACTTTACA
>CABFPE010000325.1:880049-892412 GCA_900660155.1 Hofstenia miamia | reverse complement strand
AATATAAATAAAAACTATGTTGACATTGTCTATGAAGCATATAACTTTCTACACATATGAATATACACAGCTGGCATAATGGAATTTCACATTTATGAAAGAACTACCCATAAAGATTTCAAACTTTTTGGTAAGCTATTTTTATAATTATATCTCAGATATTGTTTTTGATTCTTAACGCTTTTTTACAATATTATTGCTAGTTAGTTTTACAGATATTTCTTTTAAAATCATAATTTTATTTTAATGAATTGCTACGAATTTACTGTCCAATGTTAAATTAATTATGTACTTTATCATAAATAGAAACGTCATTTGTTTGTTAATAAACATTTTTAATTGATTTTGCTTAAACTTTTAATATTCATGTGCTTTTGATTGTGAATGCCATCTCGTTTTTAATAACAACTTGTTTATTAACCATTAATTTAGATACAACCATGTGAAATTCATAATGTGCAAATACGTATTGTGTTTGTTTCCTACAGAATTCCCTTAACAACAATGATGATAAACTAACACAATAGACAAATTTAATAGTACGATATATATGATCATTATAAGCAAAATGTAGCACACCGGAAATTCACATTGTTAAAACAAAGACTCTGAAAGATTTCAAACTTTTTGGTAAGCTATTTTTATAATTCAATCTCAGATATTGTTTTGATTCTTAACACTTTTTGCAATATGATCTCTAGTTAGTTTTACCAATATTTCTTTTAAAAACATAATCAATTTTATTTTAATGAATTGCTGTGAATTTGCAGTCCAATGTTAAATTTATTATAGACTTTATCATAAATAGAAACATCGTTTGTTTTTTAATTTTTAATTGAATTTGTTTAAATGAGTAATTGTCATGTGTTTTTTATTGTAAATGTCATCTCGTTTTTAATAACAACTTGTTTATTAACCATTAATTTAGATGCGACTGTGTGAAATGTGTAAATACACATTGCGTTTGTTTCTTAAAGCATTGCCATCTCAACAATGATGATAAACTAACACAATAGACAAATTTAAAAGTACGATATATATGATCATTATAAGCAAAGTGTAGAATAAATTACATTTTTGTCTTGTCTTAAACACGTATGTGGATTTTACCACGTACGTTTATTAAATATTATTATTAATATTTATCTTTATTTGGAAATATTTTTCGATTCCACTTTTTAAACAAGTATGTAAATGTGGGAAATTATAACATATAAAGTAAGTCCATTTTGTGAAAAAGTAATACATGTAAAGTAAGTTAATGTGTGAAAGTAATACATGTAAAGTAAGTTAATGTGGGAAAGTAATACATGTAAAGTAAGTTAATGTGGGAAAGTAATACATGTAAAGTAAGTTAATGTGGGAAAGTAAAACTAAAAAAATGTAAGTTAATGTGGGAAAGTAAAACTAAAAAAAATGTAAGGTAATGTGGGAAAGTAGAAAAATGCAAACTAAATTAGGTCACATAAATAACATAAAAAACTGTAAAGTAAGCTAAAAAATGTAAATTAAATTAGACTATATAAATAACACAAAAACTAGTAAAAGTATATGCATGACGTCAGTAAAACACCCCCGGCAATATCCACGACGTCTCAGGTCAAAGGCCACCCCTCTCGACCAATCAGAAAAAAGTGGAACGAAATACGACCCACCTCTCGACCAATCAGAAAAAAGTGGAACAAAATACGACACACCTCTCGACCAATCAGAAAAAAGTGGAACAAAGTCTCGCCCAATTCATACTACTATCCTCGGATTACAATGTATAAACTTTCTGAAACTGTTTTTTGAAATTGGACTGATATCTTACACTGTTGGGATTCAATTATATACAATTACCTATAATTATATCATCGAGCAAAAATGATATAATTATATATATGTTGCAAACTATACAATTTCCTAGCAAACAGCATATGCAAGCACAAATATGTGCAGTTTTACAACCAAATACGGGGGCGAAACCCAAATTATTATAAGATAAGTGGGACGTTGTTGACATTATTTTTTCAGTATACTTATAGGTCATATTTTGCCACGGAACCTATGTAGGCTAAGGCCGATCCCGGCCACTGGCACAATACATATGCTGTGTGCGTAATCCATTATAGCAAATCAACGTTTATTTAAATTATTTTTATCATTTATTTAAAAAAAACGATGTTACTTTTTCGAAAGATGGCGTTATTTATTGTAATATTTGCAATTGAAAATTACTAATTAACATATTGTTTGTACTAGGTATGCAAGCATTAATTTTATCGAAGCACTCGAATTATATAGAAGCAATTTACGCGTATGCGAAATAACTTAAGGCCTAATAAATATGCTTGAATAATGTAGAGGTGTTTGCGTAACATCAGTACTGGTTGTTCGTATCGGCCAGTCTAGTGTTTTCAGGCTTTTGTTAATATGTTGACAGTTAAATTGAATATAAGATGAAACATTTATTGTGAATATAGAACAGTTTTAGTTATGGTTAACTGTCAAGGCGGGCTTGTGTGAGTCCCACTGATATTACATTTGTAGATTTAAAATCTTGCATTTCGTCAATATTGTAAAATGAAGCATTAAAATGGACTCATGCATTAGAAAAAAATTTAGTAATTGTTTTTTGTCAATTTTCTTTTTGATCTGATGCTACTTTTATACATTGCACATTATATAGAATTTAATATTTTTTATAATATTTTGAATTCTCGATGTTCTAATCGTTAGTTTTAAAATAATATTTTTGATTTGTTTACGAAACGTGTACATACATGTTTTCTTAATGTAGTACATGATGCAAATACTTAGTGAAATAGCCCATTTTTCTTTTAGCTATAAAAGTCAATAATGCACTGCATAAATTGAACTTAGTGAATTATAAGAAACTCCTGCACAAAACATCTATACTCTACATAAACATTACAAAATTACAAATTTATTTATCAGTTTCTGGAATCAATTCATTGATTGAATCCTTAGAGAGGTAAGTGACCGCTCTTTGATAAGCAATGTGTTTCTTAAATGCAGCATCCGTTCCGTGAAGTCCGTCTAAAAATCCAAGCATTCCATAGCAATTGTTAAACGAAAGATGATGAAAGTCATGGGATTGGGGACTGGGCATTAGTGGTAGGTGATAGCCCATGTGTGCATTGAATGTGTAGATGAGAATAAACACAGACCATGCTATCAGTCCTGTTATATGACTTCTCACAATACAAGGAACAATTACTACAAAGAAGACGTTGTTTATTGCATATTCCAAAGGATGGGTGTAAATGCATGTTAAACCAAATGGTGCAGTCCATTCATGATGAACCTTGTGAATTCTTTTGTAAATCTTTCCATAATGCATTATGCGGTGACCATAGTAAAAGAGAAATTCCTGCAACATGAATGCACAGACAGTTTCAATCATCATCTAAAAGATTTATTATTCCTTACCAAATTTTGAGTTCTAAATATCATTCTAATTTACATTTTTTTAAGATCAGCTAATAATTACATTGGACTAAGTACATTGGCGTCAATGATTTGGGGACCTCAAGTTTGGGATTTAAAGCTTTTGGGGCCTCAAAATACCAAAATATCACACTAATTAAAAAATGTAGAAAAAATTGGAACCCCAAATTGAAAAAAATAATAATTTTAGACAATTTTGGAGAGTTATGCAAGTACCGACATATACATATGTATATGTACACAATATTAAGTAGTAAAAAGTATCTTCTACTATGCACCAAAAGAGGCATTGAAAAATTCAATACATAAAATTGGGGAGGCAGATATGGCCTCATTTGACATCTAGCACCGAGCCCGCAAATCTACTGTTTGTGTGGAGCTGAGACAGCATCGTTCATTTATAATAGTGTGCCATGTGCAATCTGTTATTAAAACTTATTTCTTCATATATTTTTTATTTAAAATGCTGGAACTCGATGTCAATGTGTTCATACGTGTCAAAAAAGATGAAAATATTCACTGTTTTCATAAAATATTAATGGACATAATTATGACTTTATCATTGTAAAATTTACCCTCTCAGTGACATCAACAAAATTTCTTAACTTGGTTCTTTACCAGTGGCGAACACAACGAGGGATATGGTGAAATGTCAACCATCAGGTTTTCAAATGTAATTTTAACTAGTTAAATAAAAAAAATGCTTTTAAAAAATTGAAAAATTAAAATCTATTGTCTTTAAATGCACATGTTAGGGTCTATTTGAAAAAAATCCTGCCTACGCACCAGCTCTTGACCATTTAAATATGCATGTATAAAGATATCATATCATTCTATAGCAGGTTTTCTTGTTAAGTTAAGCTATTTAGGTTATAGAAGCATATAGCTAAGAGCATAATGGGCTTAGGATACGGGCCATGGTTTAGGCACAGGGTTACCCTAGGAAAAATGATAAGCATAAGCCAAATTATCAATGTTTTGGGTAATAGTTTAGGCCTGCAAGCACACTTTAAAGACAGCAGTTGAATTTGAATTTAATGTATTATATGCATTTATGTCTAACAATGATTCCACCTTGTTCAATCAGGTTCAGTATTTGTTATAATAAGCACTAGTTTTTGTGATTTTCAAAAAGCAATAAAATGAGGTAAATGACTTACTGTTTTCAGAGAATGCAATTTGCCAAAATCAATTGTGTTTAATATAATTGGCTGCATTAAGAAGATCATTAATGGGGTTACAAAAAGAAGATTGGTAGCAACCTTTCGCACGGTTTTCCAGTATTTATCCATGTTGTCGTATGGGTGGAAGTTTTGCTGAATTTTGTATTTGTGAAAAACGGATGATTCATGTGAAAAGTCTATCAATGTTGTGACAAAGGTTAAACTAGCAAACACAGTTGGACTGAGCACAACAGCAGAAAAAAACATGCAAATCTGCTTGCTTTCTTTACAGATGTTAGTGAAAAAGTTCATATATAGCTGATCCAGGCTTTGCCCGATATTCATTTGGGCTTGAAGCAAAAATGGGTATATAGGAAAGACTATGACCAAAGGTAGTAGAGTCCATTTTAGTAAAGCTTTTAGCACAGATTGCTTTCTATTGAACAGGAAAGGAAGGTCCAATATTTCTGATAAATTCAACCGTTCCATTTAGTAGCTTATTTTAATCTTAAAAGAAAGCATGATTATTTATATTCTAAACTTTATCTAAATTAAACAAATGATTTGTGGTAATTTATTTGGTGCATTTGCAAACGTTTAAAGAGTATGTAAATACTAATCTAGTGCATTATTAGTCATTCATATTTATAAAACTGACCTCTAAATATACTTTTCCAAGAAATTTTGGAAAATTTTATATTTTTAAATAAATCGTGCACATTTTTCAAACTTTAAAAATTCTCATTAAGCTTGAATGATTACAACATTTTGCTGTAATTTTTGGCCCAGGTATCTCATGATACATTATTGGAAATACTGATGAGCTAAAAAATATAAAAAAACTTTGGGTACTCTTGCGTTATCTCCCGCTCCCCCCCCTCCCCTTCTCAAATAATTTCAAAAATTGCCAATAACCTCAACCCTAACCCAAACCATTACCCTAAATCCAAATGAAACCCAAAACACAGCCCTAACTTTAAGCTAAATTCTGCTCTAATCCTAATCTTACCCTAACATTATACAATGTTCTTCATCAGGATATAATCGACTCAATGCAAACAAATTCATTTTGAATTATGTAATCAAAGCAAATCATTTGAAGAAGGCTTCGAAATAAAAGGAAAGATGTTCGGGAAAAGACACTGTTTTGATTGAATAAACATTGCCAAATCTTATAATTGCTTTGTAAACAACCAAAATCTGCATGTTTGAACCACTAATTAGCATATTAATAGTAGTATGTTATAATTATTCTATAATTTAACGAAATGGTCTCTTTGGGAGTGGATGGATTCGCACGAAAGATTGGAGACGAGATATCAGTATTTTTAATATCAAACTTTGAAATTGTAGCATCGAAAATTGTTCCTTTGAAAGAAGTTATAGGAATGTTTGAATTCGTAATTGGTGACTGGACATTTGATCTTGAAGCAACTTGGCGTGAAGTGCATCGTATTTAAGAATGCAATTGATTCATTGATATTTATGCCACAATTCGAAATTTTTTGGAAGTATAAATTTCGTAAATATGCAAAATTTCTGAAAGTAAATCATAGTTGAATTCCCTGCACACCAACAGCTTATTGATTAAAGTAACTTAGAATGGAATACTATTTTGGAAACAAATTTGATAAGACAATTTAAAAAACATCTTCACTCAAAGAAAAAATATTACTTGCAATTGTTTTAGCTGAATATAGACATTTTATGCTATTTAAATGTTATCTGAAAGTTAATTCACATTGAAACTTGCTGGTATTAATAATTAATTTGCATATTCCTTCTACATAATATTTGGGGCATGGTTTGGTTTAGGTTTAGGACTAAGATGTGGGTTTGCTTAGTTTAGGGTTAGGGTTATAGTTTGAGTTAGTGTAGAGGTTGGCGTTGGGGTTAGCTTTAGGACTGTAATTATTATATTAATAAACTAGCATAAATTTGCAATAACTTGAGTAAGGGGGGGGAATCGCAAAGGTGCTAAACTTTCGGCAATCATTTTTACTAACGTGCATATTTACTGAAAATGTTAAAGAAAAGTAACTAAATTATTCTCAAATCATGTTGGAGTGTTTGTAAAAATATCCCTTCTTTAGTGTAGGCAATTTCCATTGAACACAGTTCTTTTGACTATCAACCAAGATAGTCAAATAGGTTCATTTGGTAAATATTGAAAACATAATCAGTATTTACGTATAATCAAAAAATGTAATTTGGTGTGTAATTTCAGTGTGTAATCCATGGTTAGGATTTTATCGCATAATCAAAAACTCTTAACAATGTACTCCTTTGCAGAGAAGACATGATAGGTCTTTCGTTTTAGATATTCTTTTAAATTGAAAAAGTTCTACATTAGATTCTTCTTAAGGTCATTTAAATGTTTAACCTTTCTCCTTATTTTTACATTGACTGGTCTCTGAGAGTACTTTGAACTCACGAGGCTATAATAATACAACAATAGAAACGAAATTTTTTTTAAAAAATTCCAATAAAATTAAAATTCGTGAGTGATACTTGATGCACCTAAGCTTGATAAAATCAAAACTTTACGGATTGTCATTAGGCAGATGTTCCCAATATTTGCAAAAGTGATTACTTTTTTACCCGATGACTGCAATCTAGACATCTAACTTTGTCCCGTGATCATCCCTGGCATGTACCATAAACTGTGGGAGAATGTTCTTAAAATTTGAAACGAAAAGCTGCAACTTCTAACAACATTTAAAACATTTTGGATAACAGTTATCAAACAATAATATTGACGTTATTCATAAGATAATTTACATGTAAAATTATTGAAATTATTGAAATGAGTTTGCGGATATCACATTTCAACTGGTGAACTTAGGAAAAATTTATACAGATCCGGCGAACCGGGATCATATATCTAGATTATAGTATGTACTAGAAACTATACTTCTTGTTTCATAATCTTACTTGGACTTTTTGCAAAAAGTTTACCCTACCTAGGAATCAGATAATGCGTGTCGGCTTTTCCTAAGAACTTTTCCAGGGTTCGAATATAGAAATAAAGTTCTTATAAATCTTTCTAATTAGGATAAATATTGGCAACACATATATTTTGTTGGTCTAGAAACTTTTCTACATAAGGCTTTGCACACAAATTTGCTGTTTTTAACATTTAATCTTTAGCAGTTAGTAAGTTTGCGTATATTCTTGAAGGACACTGTCTGTGTATTTTAAGCACTTAAGATAATATATCAAATTATTACGTCAGCTAGGGAATCACATAGAAAAACACTAATAACCGCGTGATCACATTACACACATTTCTATTTATATTTACTTTTGCGTAAGATTTAATGATTTACTCCATGCAATTTGACTTCCCCAACTTAAATGAAATTTTTGATAATATTTATCATATTTAGGATTATTTTTATAGCTTTCAAATGTTGACAATATTTTATCAACTTAAGAATTTGAGCAATAAGAAGTGATAATTTAGGATTACGGTTTGTGTTTGAGTTAATTTATTTATCTCAAGATTTAATGTAACTAACGAATTATATTTCAAATTTTCAACACTTTTCCAAATCTATATTAATGTTATTGTCAACACGTTTGCGGTAAGACGGTGTACATGGTTAGAGAGCAGTTTTGTAATTGATATGATGTTGCAAAAAATCGCAAATGTCAATAAAGTGACGTCTTTTGCCCTCATTTTCCTTAGTGCAATCCAATTTTTTACTAGTGCTGTGTCAACACATACAAAATCTGATGACAATAATATCAGAACTCTGTCTGTGAGTTTGACTGATCCATGAGAATTGGTTCAAGCTCATTTTCCTCCTCATGCTTTTTCAACTCAAGGTCTTTGCATGTGATGTCACTAAATTGTTATTTGCTATTATTATAATAACTTTACCTCTTTAAAAGAACTTGCAAATTATTATGTTGATAGTTCGTAAATGAGATTTTGAATCAGTGAATCACTTGAAATTATAATGATCAATGCCTGCAATAAGTAACTGAAGTTTTCAGCTATTTCATTAAAAGTACAAAGACAATAAATGCTGAATAACTTTTTCCAAATTTTTGTGTTAAGCTTAAATACCCTAGCGTTCTTGTAAAAAGAACTGACCGCTTTTCAACATTTCCAACAAAATTTTTTAGACTTTTAGAAAATTTGGAAAACGTATCAAAAAGTTGCTCATCTACTACAATGAGACCATCAGATGATAAATAAAAAAGCTAATACATTAATTGAAAGACTGCAAAACAGATCAAACTGGTGCTAATTTTTCACTTTGGAGACTCTCTGGGTTTTTCAGTAATTATCAAATCTTATGAACTGCGAAACAAGGTTGAACCTTTGGTAAGCCATAAGAGCTTTACAGAAAGTTTAGTATCACATGAAGGACATAAGTTTTCTTTATCTGATAAATAATTATAATTTTGGAAAAATTATCAATATCAGTGCCCATTGAATTTTGTGCAATAAGAGCAGAATTTGTTTCATTTTCACTTATTGCTATTTCATTGTTGCTATATGTTTTCATTATTACATATATATATATGTATATATATGTATATATATATATATATATATCGCATTGTTGACATACACTACATATTTCTAAAATTGAAGATTTTGTGTTAACAAAAAATTATAAAGTTCATATACAAAAATAGGCTTTTCTACATTACATATCCTTCATTAGGGTTCCCCTTTCTGCTTTGATCAGGTGATAGCAGCCAGGGTTTTGACGTATTCATTGAATATATTTTACGACTAGAATTATATTATGTACTAAAGAGACAGCTTTTGATTCTTGGGTCAGTATTGGGTATTGGACACAAGAATTAGACAAGACTGGCGAAGTCGTAGAATTGGTCATTGCCTCAGGATGAATCCCCAGATTATATTTTGGTCCTGGTTAATCCAAGACCAAGATTATATCCAACCGTATGCAATGAATGCTCAATTTTCATAAGCCCAAAATATTAGAAAATATTTAAACAACGATTTTATTTATTTTGATAATTTTTTAATTCATTGGCCTCTTTCGATTCACACACGATCATTTAATGATTAACAAACTCTTGGAGATATATAGAATCTATTTTGAAAATCCTTTTATATTTAAAGTCATTAAAATAACATATTGATATGTTCAAATGGACTTAATCTAAACAAGCGCAGATATGTATATTATTTGAAACTTTGTTTACAAACCTTATTCTATGGATTCAGATCAAAGGTACAAACAAATATTCAAAACGAGTTAGATGTAGAGGACATTACAAACAAACTGGTTATCAGGGTTGAGATTCATATGCAATCTATTACACAAAAATTTGCATGGATCGATTCAAATAGGATCCATATTCTCCAGAAAAATCCTCTGACGAAAAATAAAAAATAACACATGTCTCTTAATGTATGGGGTGTATAAAGCAAGGCCTAATGTTTTGATCTTATGCCAAACATTTAATTAAGCTCTTATCGTGTACCCATGCATAATATTTTCGTATTTGTACAAAAATGGTTTTGAGATTAGTTTCAATATTCATTTTAAGCTATTTTAAAAAAAGGTTCAAAAATTTATCTATTAGTCTTTATCTTCCATCCATAGTGATCCTTGGATATCCATAAAATAAATTCAAATCCAGTGGATGTCTATTGAATCGGATCGAATCACATCTAGATCCAGATCCACCGTAACATGCTAATATAGGTCTAGACTCGATTTTGATAGTAATTAGTAATTCTGATTTCTAACGTTATAATGATAAAATATAATAGCTCTAGCGGAAATAGCATTCTTAGGCAGGCAAACATCACATGTATAATAACAGTAATAAAAAACGGCATGATGAGATTTTTAGTGATTCGAATTTTGCAGATTCAATTAGCATGCCGTCGCAGACAGCTTGCCTTACTGCGCACATTTGAGTTGTTGAATATTGATAAAATTGAGTAAAATACAAATAATTGTAATCTGTTATCAAATAATCTTCTGGCAGTAAATCAAATATTTAAGTGAAAAACAAAGGTGAAACTTAAGCTAAAGTCAAGAAAAACGCAGACGAAGTCACACATTATATAAGAAAAAAGAAACAAATTAGAACAAAATCATTACGCATGATATTTTTGTTAGATATTCTATAATTTGACATTTATTTAGAATTTAGTGCGCACTTGATGACACTTGCGATTCTATTGTCATGGTCAAAATGAAAAACGAATCAACACTGGACTCCACTGTAGGTTGGGTCAAACTTACAGTGGCGGGGTAGGGTCGTAGTTCATTTATTATTGCTAGGGTACAGAACACTAACAGATTCAAGGAACAATTTTTGAAGTGAAGCATTTGAATATGTGACATTTTAAACAATTTTACAATTTTTTGATTGATTTTGTATTTGCTGTTGATACTTTTATGTTTAAGCATTTTGTGCTAGTAATTATCTTTGACCAAGACGGCTGCGTGTCATTGTTAGATAGGTCATGTCGGGTGCGTGTCAAAAAGTGACCTGTTCTCACCCTGGTATGGCTGTGGTAATCAATAACTTCCAAGTCTCCTGCAACATTTAAACTATTATAAAATTCATTTAGAGGTATTTAAATCGTATTCGAAAATGTTCGAGAATCAATCACAAAATATTTTGGTAGTAAACACTGGGATTTTGTATCTTTTAATTTCTGAATGTTGGTATGCAGTTTAAAATCATTGCAAGAAGTATTTTCTTCTGCAAAATGTTTTTGTTGCGTGATGGCATACGAAAATTGTTTCTGAGTGCTATTATGATGAATGGCATAAACAATATTTTAATGATTGCTCTAAATGGGCTAGCACTTTTATGTCGTTTCGAAATCCTTCTGCATGGCGAAGCAATTCTCATTGCAATGCTGCTTTTCTTCAAATGCAATATTTGTTAGATTTTGAAAAAATTTGCGTTTTATTTACTTTGAAATGACCAAAATATATGTATGTTTTCTAACTTACTTTTCAAATGCAGGCTTCCTTTGTCAATTTCAGCCTTTTGGAAATGCGGGAATGCACTGAGTGTGATTTAGATTTCATAGCTGAGGTAAGTAGATTTAAGGCATGATATTACGCTTCTCTTGAGTTGGAAGCGGGTATAAATGAGAAAAATTTTCTTGCATCTCGAAGTAATATTACTAATGTCATAGTTAAGGTAATTTGACAGTCAGTGGTCGAGCAACAATTAGCTTTCTGCTCTTGTAAGGAAAGTTTAAGTTTAGATACAGACTTTGTAATGAATAGTCGCATAGATGCCATTTTAGCAATACTATTACAGTCTAGTGCCATTTTAATCTACTTGTGATAGTAACGGCAAACAAAGAGATTTAAGTCTAGAAATATCAGGAGTTAAGTTTTTTACCCATTTTGACATACATATTGTTACTCCTTAAGTTTCCGAATATTATTTTGCTTAAAAGCGAAGACAACTTTCATCAAAGAAGCACACATACGTGTGAAAATTAGAAAATATCATTCGGAACAGTTTCCTACGATATTTTACTTTATAAAATGAAAGAAATTTTTACTAAGTTCTAATAAGTGAAAAACTCAATTTCAATTTGCTATGTAAATTATTAGTTATTTCTCCATTAGTGTTTGCTGTAATTTGTAGTTAAACTAGTATTATTTACTCTTAGTTAAAATGTGGAATAATATTTTATAGCTTGCTATAACCTCAACAGGACCACGAAACAATCTTAAGTGACTATATATATATATATATATATATATATATA
>CABFPE010000325.1:851285-869682 GCA_900660155.1 Hofstenia miamia | reverse complement strand
AGAATGCTTTTCCACGGGAGCTAATAGCTGTCCTCTTGACAGTTTGTCTGCACTGTGGCATCCATCTAAATTTTCGTCACTGGAGTCTTCATCAGTGAGATCATGAACATCAGGAGGCTCTATGAATATGTCATCATTACTATCAGATTCCATAAGAATGTCTAAGATTTTATTTGTAGATAACGATCTGAAAATAAGGACTTTTATAGATATTTGTACTCGTATCCTCCTAGCGGTACCATACGGTACCGGGAAGAAAAAAATTTACTGTGTAACTAAATTTTTCATTCTATATGTTATACATCTATATAAAACTTTTCTATAACATGATTTAAACATACTTGTATACAAAAGAACTAAAAAAATTTGATCGTGTTGAAAATATAACTTACTTTCTGTGCCACGCCATAGTAATGTGATGCTTCTCAACTGTGACATCTGCATACACCCTCACTGCAGCTGTGTTAGGACTATGAGGCTTCGCACAAGTGAAGCAACAACCTTTGAGCATATACTGAATGAGTTTGAACGAGTTATGACGAACAGTTTATAAATGAGATGCTTTTGTGTACAATCAATTTATGTGGTACCACTAGGAGGGAATTTTTACAATATGTTTTTAATCATAATTGTTTTTGATCTTATTCTTCTTCTTAATTTACATTAGCAAATTAGTTAATTTGGATGATGCTACAATGACTTTGAATCTCATTGAAGTGTGTAGTCCCCACTAGGAAGGACCCATTGCATCTGGTAGCTCTAATTAAGGAAATTATGAATAGGTATGTTTCTGTTTCAGCTAAATCTGGTGTGGGGGTGATGAAATATGTGCTGGATGAGATCCATTGATACTACAGGTGTGGGCAATCAGGTCACATTAGGAGTGCCTGTAGTCAAGTCATCAGTGTGCTTGAACCTGGCAAAAGCTTTTACCCAAGTGCAAAGTTTGTTTCTGATAAGGATGAAAGCAGGAGTGCACTGGAAGAATTGTTCAAAGAAGAATGCCTTGCTTTAAACTAGAGGGAGCCCCATATCTGGTCAACCAGGCACATGATGTTCTTGTTGTAATGAGCCTAATGAGAAGAAATGTGCTGCCAGATGATTTAAGTGGAATAATAGCATATGCCACCATAGACACAGGGGCCTCAGCCTCCATAATTACTGACAACTGCTGTGAGAAGGTGAGCATCACCTGAAATCAAGTAGAACCTGCATGTCATTGACTAATAGAGGCTTCTAGGAAGTACATCACAATTTGAGGCATTATTAATGAAGTTGTTTTGGAAGTCAATGAAGAAAGGATGAAAGTTAATCTGGTTGTTGTTGATACTGTGGATAAGAATTTGCCCATATGATATATCTATTAAGGAGTCTGATTCTATGAATGAGGAGCTTAGAACTGTGGACAACATCAAGCTTATACTACAACTTCTAGATGATGTCACCATTGAGCCATTCCACTGAAAGAAAGTTAGCCTGGAAGCAGCCAAGGGTAATTTTGAAAGAGACATAATCATCACAAGACATAGGGGCCCTTAATGAGATTCATCATCTTCACCCCTGATATATATTCTATGCAGAAGGCAAAAGACCAAGTCACTGTTATTGCCATACTGGTATGGTTGGAGAAATTTGCAGGCCCAGCTATCTTAACTGCTATCCATTATCTCCCTGACAGCTGCCCAAAGGGAGTTGCCTCTTGAGTGAGCAAAGAGTCCCACTAACATCTCAGTGAAAACAAATGCAAAGAGCTGTGAGCTGTCCTGCAAAACAACTGCAATATTTTCAACAACAGTTCCAGCAACATTGGAAAAGAAAAGTAGTTAGTGAGGAGCACACCATTTCTACATCCATGGATAAACCAATTAGGCTACCTGTTAGGAAAGTAGCTGAGATAATGAAGAGCAAATATGAAGAGATTTTGAATGACTTAATTGCTAATGATATCATATGAGAGAGCAAGAGATGTATGCTGACCTACCATCTTTTCTTAGCAATGCAAAAGATACTGGCTGTGTATCTGTTTCCACAGGTTGAATGACATTACTGAGAAGGATGCATGCTCATTACTACACATAGAAGATCTCTTATATGAAGCCAGCTGATATCAGTATTTTACATGATTTGACTTGTGCAAGGCTTACAGGCCATTACTCATGCAACCAAAAAAACATTTCAAAGACAGTGTTCATCACCTCATACAGTCTGTGCAAATGGAAATATATGGCCTTTGTGCTCTGCAACACTCTGGCCACCTTTCAACAGTACATTAAAAAGTGCTGTGCAACAGAAAGAAAATTTTGAGAAAGAAATCCTAGCATACATCAACAACATCTTAATTTTAAGTAACACTATAAACAATCACTTGGACAATTTACAAAGAATGCTAGGAGTATTAACAGAATCCAGCTTAAAGATAAATAGCAACAAGTGTATGATTTTATGAAACAAAGCCACATTTCTTGGGCATGTAGTGAGCTCAGGAAGAATTAAAATTAAGAATAACACCCATGATGCTATTTCCAGCATGAAGGCTTCCAAGAGTAGAAAAGACATACAAAAACAAATAGGTTTCCTCAACTAATATGGTATGTTTATCCCTGAGCTAGCTGATAAGACAAAACACATCTCCTAGCTCTTGTTAAAGAACATTGAATTCAAATGGGCATGGAAGGAGCAGAGTGAGTTGGACACAATAAAGAATGAATTAAGGAATCTTCCAAGTTTGAATACTCCTAAATACAATCTGGAATTTGTGGTGTACTGTGATGCAAGTACTGTGGACATAAGTGGAATACTAAGCCAGATCCATAAGGGTAAGGAGTCCCATACTTTAGCTGAAAGTTACACTTGTCAGAAGAGAACTATGGAGCCAAAAATAGCAAAGAGCTTGCCCTAGTCAAGTCTCTTTGGAATTTCCAGTATTTCTTTTTAGGAACCAACAACAGTAATCTAGCATTGCTCAAACAATTTTCTGGAAATCATTTGAACATTGTAGCCCCCTAGATAGAATATCTGAATGACTTCAACTTTTTGATAGCTCATTAAAGGTAAAGCTGTACACAAACATAGATTACTGGACCAAGCTGCTTTGCTATGAGAATGGCCTATGGAACCCAATTGGGGAAAAGTTGCTTTCAGTTTTGTTCCAAGAACTGAGTACAACCTGCTACCTAATGTTAATGCCTATTGACAGGGGCATATCATCTTACCCAACCTTATTAAGGAAGAGATCACCAAATTGAACATCATCAAGAAATAAAGAGATGATAAGATCCTAACTCAGATTATTAAAAAAAATATGGAGCCTAATTCCAGCCTCAGTCAGGTTGCCCTGCAGTACTTCAATAAATTTCACTGGAAGCTAAATGGCAATGGAGTACTCTAATCTAAAAGCCAGAACAAACACCTGGCTGTACCCAAATATTTCCAACATGATCTTGTGAGGCATGTGCATGACTAGGGACATCTTGGGATTATTCAAACCAAAGCAACCTTTAACATCAGATACATCACCATTGGCATTAGTTCAGCTGTATTAAACATTATTGATAATGTGAGAAGAGTCTGCTCAATAGTGACTGCCCCTTTGTAGATCAGCAGGGTGAGCTTTAAAGTATGACTGCAGAGCTGCCTAACAAGGTCATACACATTGAATTAGAGCAGCTAGCAAAGCATGATAAGGGGCATCAGAATGTTCTAGTCCTCCTTAACCAGTTCATGAAATACACATGGACCATACCCATGAATAGTACCACCACTGAAGCAGTAGCCAACCACATTATGAAGGAGTGTATCCTTAAATTCAAGCTGGTGCAGAAAATTGTCTCAGATCATGGGCCCCTGTTTGAGAGCAACCTAATGAATGAAGTTACAAAGCAGGTAAAGATATTTCATGAGACTAAAACCACATACCGCCCCCACACAAATGGTCAGGTGGAGTGATTAAATGGGAAGAACTGGAAAAGGGCTATTGAAATGATCAAATACATTTATAAAATATAGGTGCACTGTATGACAAGAGTCACCTCTTTCAAAGCTATGTTTGGGAGAGAGGCTGAGATGCTGATTGCTATGATGTTTCCCAATTATCATGAGCTAATCTCTTGTATTTATGTAAATATAATTATGAAAGCTTATCTACACTGATCTCATTTTATCTCATAGTATTCCAATGCACCTCATAATTTTGGACAAGTGCCTTATACTTGATGCTGTGATCCAGGCACAGACACTGGAGCTGCTAAACCTGGAGATGCATATTACAGGCTTCACCAACCTCCACATGAGTTTCACCTTTGCTCAGAGTAGACAAATCCTGGAAGAAATTACCAAAGTATGGAACTGTCTAAAAGCAAAGTCCAGTTTGAGGGAGAGTGGGTAGATATCAACATTGCCAGTCCATCACATTGTTACCATCAGTCTGTAGATCAAGTATTAACCAAAATTATGTGGGCATATGAAATGAATGAGAAGAAGAATGTCAAGGAAAAGCTGTTTGTACCAGATATATACATGAGGGAAGCCATATGGCTACTAACAATCTTAACTAAATCCCCCTTGCTGCAACTGCCCATCAGTCAGAAGGAAAGTGAGAGAATGGCAGCACAAAGTCCATATGAGATTGCTATTTGCCTGCTATCATGGAAAGCAAAGAATTGGGTGCTACACCACATTCATGTATTAGTTTTGCCCAATAAAAATAAAATTTTAATGAAATGTTTTGAAAAAAATTTGTGTGTGACTAGTGGGCACCCAAAACATTTTTGGTAGGGTTAGGCCTATTATCATTACTAATTCACTAGGTATTTGTCACTCTGATATGCACCTGTTTGCCTATACACTCAAAAAGTATATGTGGGATGCCACCTGTGAGATGAAATTTACCTTTCCTATAGTCTTCAGACCCTTGTGGCCATGGTTATTGACTAAAAGGGGCAATGGCTCCACTTGAATGTTTCACTGAATGTTTGAGCAGTGTGAACTGCTCATAAATATAAAAATTTATTTGGTTGGATAAAATCATAAATGTTATGTTAGTCAAGCAAGTTATGAAAACCCCAAACATTTTTTTAAAGAAGAGGAACTGATAGCATCCTCTGCAGTAGAACTATCACCGAATGCTCACAAAATACTGGAATGAGTGAACCATGAGAAATTTGCCATCATAGAGCAGAGATCTATGATGAAGTGGTCAATTACAGAGGAGAAAGGTATCCTTACTATTGAAAAGACTTTGGAGATTAGCAGAGTAGGGAAGCTTCTAGTTCAAGACTGAAAATATGGAGAAACATCTGATAAAGACGTCATTGGGTTTATGAAGATCTTCCTAACCAGAATGCTAACTAAAGAAGAGCTAGTTGCAATTCAGCTTCCAGACCAACAGCTAACACTTGATGTAGACATTCTAAAAAACCATGAGGTTGGCAACAAATTTTGGAGTCCAATAGATGGTGGCTTTATTAATTACCCCATTACAATGTGGACCACTATATTAGGGAAGAGAATCATCTTTACAGAACTGGAAAATAATGTTTGAACAGCTAACTTGTTGTGCACACCACCTCATTTCCTCAAATCACCCCTGATACTTCAGCAATGAGAGTGCAGAAAATGAAGGTCATTCAGGTCTATACAACCACCAGCAAGAACTGTGTAAGCAACACTGCTGCTGCTGCTAGATCATACATTAAATCAGACTAGTACCAGACTGCCCATTGAAAGTTGATTGAGGGTGACAATGCTGGAAGAGTTTATCAACAGAAAGATCACCCTACAAGATCTGAATAAAAAAGGAGAGCCCATCAGAATGCACTTGGAAAAAGTCCAAAAATGATTGCTAAATTCAATCCCAGGATACTCATCTTATTTGCTGGTACTTGCAATCTGGGCTGGATTGATAACATCAAAATTTTGACAAAGGACTATGATGTAACTAAACACAATGAGGTCATCACTATGTTATGAGCAGATATTTCTGACCCTGGATCAAGTCAACCATTATCCTTTCTTGTTCTTTGACAAATTTACACAAACCAACTTGTTATGCTCAATCTTCACTCATTTCTAAATTGATGCCATGATAGAAGAGAAAGGCACCCACACTAGTGACATTGATGCCACTACGACTATAATGATTGCCCTCAAAGTGCTATGACTATATGAGTGCTTCTATGATATATTCATGTGATGATATAACAGCATATGGGCTCATTGTATTATCAGCAAAAAGTGGATTAAAATGTCAATGATGAAATATATAAGAGAGGAGGTAACCCACAGAAAGGCCATCATGCAGGTTATGAATCAGCTGCTGTATGCTACTGTTGAGAGCTGGGATGAAGACGTAGCCACTGAATAATTGAGTAAGCTCAAAAAATGCTACTAGGGCCGCCCCTAAAATTATTCCCCAACGTTTAATGTATGCAAGGGGGATGTAATGTCATTCAGGGAACATCGGGGCTCCTATATTTAGTTGATTATAATTACTAATTCGTAAAAGCCTAGGGCCTCAAATAAACAATAGGACCTCAGTTGCACTAACCAGGGAAAATTGTAGAGACTAATATTTAAAGTTTCCTTGGTTACCCCTATATCTATTACATTAGTATCATTTAATATATAGTTTCAATATTAATTTTGTAGTGTTAAATGATTTAGTTGGTTTATTTTGATTGAATTTGATTAATTTGTAATTTTCTTATGTTCAATGATAATCATATGAAATAGTGCATCATTTGATTGTCCCCTCAATTTAAATCTATGTGGCTTAAATTAAACTTTGCTAACAAGGGAAGAAGTGTAAGCAATCTGCAGGTATTAATCATTTGTATATATAATTAGGACAATCTGTTATTCATTATTCAGAATTAATTAGCTTAGCTTTGTGCTAGTGTTATTTTCTCACTCAGACTTTGTGGTTTTTAAGTATCTGTGTTTGGTATGATTATAATTAGTTAGGCTCTAACAGTATTTAGGGAATCATGTTGAAATGAGTGGAGACTAATAGCTTTCTCTTTCCCCACCCTGAATTGTGGTCGCACTAGGTTAGGTATAGGTATATGGCCAGTTGATAAACATTTGTTCTCTCCTAGTCATCCAGATAAAAGCACATAATATTTTACACTGTGGTACAATCATGTCTGTTGGCCTGCATGAATGCATGGTAACTATATGCTATTTTTTAAATATTTTCTATATTTAGGCCTAGGGATAATAAACTTTATTGAAATAGATAATACAAAATGAGACATATTGGACAACAGAGTTTGTTTTCTCATAGAAAACGCTTAGCTCATGATGGACCTTCAGCATGATGCAATGTGGAACTGGTGAACACAAATCTTATTGTTACCAAAAGAAAGCTCATTTATGTTTAACTACTGGTTGTTGATTTCAATAGAATCAGAGATGGACTAGATCTATATCATATAGTTCTTTTGTTATGGAGTACCCTTCTTATGGAGTCAGAAAACTAAATTAGTGGTTTACCCCTAATCAATTCTGTGATTCTACATGGTGAACCTGACGTGATCTTGAACCCACAAGAGTCATAGTTTTCTTTGGTTGCTGGTCTTTACCATCAATTGAACTGTGGTCTTTCTTAGCTAGTGGTTTTTATGTGTTTCTAGGTGTTGTTGATCTTTTTACTGTGCCTTTTCTACTCTCTCCAGTAGTTATAAAAATTATATCTAAAACTCCAACTATTTGAAATGAAAACACATTTTGATATTTTGAAGTGATTGAACTTGAATATTACGCTTAATATATAAAGCTGCATATTCATTTAAAAATTGCTACGGACGTCCTGGGAAGATGATGAATTTCTTCAATCTAATAGATTAATCTTCTGTCGTAGATTTGAAAAGTGGCGTGGCGAGTCTCATCATGCTAAAATGCTTGGAAATCAATGCGCATAAATTGTTGCTTGTAAACGCTTAAAAATCGAATTATGGATGTTGCTATTAATTGAGATGGTTTGTTTTACTAACATATACTAGACTGTAGTACTTATGCTAATCGACCCCACCATAACTGTTGGATATCAAGGAAACATGTCAACTGAAATGGTCATGTATAGAATGAAATAAATATACATGTTCTATAACCATAGATATCTTGATTTCACATTGCAAATAAACATAGGTGTACATAAAATAATGTTGAATTAATATGAAATTCAAATTTTATTTAACAATATTTTATGTAAACAACGGCGTAACCAGGATTTCTGATTAGGGGAAGGAAGGTTTCAATCAGAGTTTAGTGAAAAAGGCTAAATGATATCTCAGAAAATATATATTTGAACATCATTTGTACAGAGAATTTTAACCCAAGTCAAAAATATGTTCTCCATGTTATTTATGAATAGATACTCTGATTCACACAAGAGCAGTGAGTGTTGACCACATCATTAAGCTTAGAAGAATATAATTATTCAACCTATCTATTTATCAAATTTCTGACTAAAATTTGCTGTATAACAGAAGAGAGAGACTAAAAATTGTATTTTATAGTGAAATGGTCTTCGTGAAAAAAAATCAATGCTCTTGAATAAATTCCTTCAGGACTAGGGGGCGATTGTAAAATAAAGTCAAATTCGCATCCACAAAATTTCCTCAAACTGCCTACAAAAATCCGAAAAATTTTGAGTAGTTTAAAATGCTTATGACCTATGCGAAAAATTATGAATCTGCAAGAAACTCCGCAATATTTTTCTAGCTGATCTGGATTCAAATTTTGCATTCCCATCTGCACTGATGCGGATAATTCGAGAATTCGCATGGATTATTTTATACATGTCCATGTTTGATCTATAGCACGGCTATTTAAGTGAAGTTTTCTTGATAGCAATTCCCATCCATAAAATGTTTGTGTACCTGTGCCACACCCACCCCTTGAACACCTAAAGTTTCAATTAAAAATAACTAATGTATTTATAACTAAATACTAATAGACATTTAACAAAATCTGTAACTTTTACATTGGTCACTTAACAAGCGTATTCGTTTAGCTGTAGTGATTTAGTTAACAGTTAAAATATTAGAATAGAATTGATGCTTAGATTACCTTTTTACATTACACATCTATTAGTATGTAGAAATATCATATGATGTATTACGCAAGATAATAACATATTAGTAGAATTGATTTTTTACAATCACGAAAAGCCTATTTGAATTCGAAGTAAGTAAATACATACACCATATGTAATAGTTGCATTTATAAAGCGCATTGAGATGTTCAGAAAAAAATAATATTTTACGCGATCTCTACTAGTGTTACCTTTAAGTAACAAAGCGATTTGTCCACAATTTTACAATTTTATCCAAGCCTTTTAAGAAATATTGAAAGCGTTTTGCATGGGCACATCTATAAGGTTGGGCTCGCTCATGAAATGATGAAGATTTGTGCTCAAACTTATTCTTGCTCCTGAAGTGCATGCAAACAAGATTTTTTCAATGAAAAATCCGATTTTTGTTAAAATATTCACATTCATTAAATACCTAGTGTTCAGATCATGAGACCGTCTACGTCCATGGGAACAACTACTCCGAAATATTTTGCTTTCTGAAGAAATGCTGTGTGAGTGCCATCCAGGCGCGGTGTGTGCAAAGTCTGTATGGGATAGATCCACGTTGCGAATTTATATCGAAACGAAAAAGGAGACAATTTTGTTTCTTGTGATATTTTCAAGTTCTAAATATCTTCATTAGTTTGCGAGTTATAAGCGTAAAAAATATTTGGGAAAACTATTGAAAAATTTCCATTACAATTAGTATTAATGCCAATTACTAATAAAGTGGTTAAATTCTTGACATGATTTTTTTGCATTATACCGACTTTAATACAACTTACTATTTTTTACTCGTTCTCGGTACTACCATTAAAATAGGTACCTGCATCCACCCTACCCGCAGGTAGCCGCGGCTAAAGGCCACACAACTCTTGTCTAGTTGCTTCTTGGCTACGTCGTTGTATGTAAATTTTTTATCTGGTGGCCCTGGTCTAAATTTTTTCATGCTTAACATTATGCATTTTTCAGACAGTACGTCAACTCGCTCAACATTCGTTGGATTATCTTTTGAATTGCTGTACAGTTTACATAATTAAGAATTTACCGATTGGCGATTTTAAAAACTCAATTTAAAGCAAACTCTTGAATAACCAAAAGAATAATATCAATTTATTGATCATATTTTAAATTTATGTCTCTACAAAGTATTTCGAGCCCGTAGACCCCTAAAATGCTTTTTGTTAAGAGCTTGAAAACAGCTTTGATCTCAAAACATTATTTTTCTATGAATCAGATAAGTGTCAATTAACATTTTTGAAAAGTAAGAGAAAACTTTTGTTCTTAGTGCCCTGCGATATATTTATTGCATTGATGACACGCTGATTGAATTATTATAAGTTTGTTTTTATAAAATTGTTTCTATTAAAATATTCCTTTTTACTTTTGTGGATGCGGGAAAACAAAATTCATTATTATATTTATATCATATGCATGAAGGTTGTCTTTTGCTCCTTCTGAATATAATCTTTAGAAATATATGAAGGAATAACAGAAAGTCGAATCTGTCTGATCACTGATCAACAGCTTTGAATGTAACTCCAGATGCATAAAGGTTTCACTTGATCCTGGAAAGTACATTGCTATGAGGTCATTCAATTAGAATATTTTTTTAGATTACAATTTGACTTGGTAGAGATTCCTTGGAGCCTGATTTGAATCTTTAACTAATATTTTGGAATCACATTTTTTGAAAAGTAATTGATGAATAGCGAGTTCAATTTTCAAAACTTCAGAATGTTGTCGAGATTTTGCTTCACAATTTCTTTGGCATTTTCTTCGCATATGCAAATAGTAGTCAATGAACTCGTAATTATTCCTTTAGTAAGCAAAATGGAAGATGTATGAAATCAATTTAAATCTAGAAAAAATTTAAGTGTTATGTATATTGCTTTGAAATGCATAGAACCTTTTAGCTACTATGAGGTTTTTCATTATTGATTATTAGGCAAAACATCTAATGTTTAGATAAGAGTGGGTATATGTAAGGTTCATATTTTTAACTGGCTATTTGGACGATTAGTAGCATCCATTTTATGATAACCCTTATATGTTTTTTATTGGAAATATCCAAGTTATAATTACCAAACATCTTATGAAGACCGTTTTGCTTTTGAAATAATATTAAAAATTATTAGTTTAAATATTTTTCAAAGCAAAAGTAAAGACGTTAAAGAATTTGTTTTCCAAATCATTTTGATAATTGGCATCAACTTTTCCTTGCAATTTTGATGAAATTTGATAGTTGCTTCTAAATTTAGACCAACTTCTGTATTGCGTTTTAGTATTATCATCGTAAAATCGTTTATAGTGGTAGAGTCAAAAGTCCACACAGTGATTACAGTAAATAGTGACATATAGTCACATGAAATATATTTGTGCTTCAAAATAGAGCATTTCAAAAGTTAACAAAAGAGCACTATTTATGCGCACTGCTTCGGCGTAAATGTCAACAAGATACATTTATTCGGCGCTAAAAATATAAATTTCAATTTTTTAATTATTCTGAGTTGTATTTGTAAGGATCAGGCACTCATAAGATAAGTTATAAATTCATTTATTTATATATTTTTTATCATTATTTATTGTTTTTTGAATAACTTATTTTTTAGAAATGGACTAATTTTTTCTGTATTTAATATGGATTACAAAGAAACTTAAGCCTACGATTGGGATACTTTAAATAAAAATTATAGGAAAAAAATCGAATTTAATGCGAAAATCTTAGCATTTCTAAAATTTCTGTGCGAATTTTTAAGAAGACATGGAAACAAAAGATTAAGCGACAAAAAGTACAAAATTCCTATTGCATCATTAGTTTTGGCTAAAATTTCATCAATGTAACACAATTTTTAAGGCTTGCGTGGCAATATGTCTAGACCACTGAATAAATTCATACAAAATTTTAAATATTTTAAAATTTTCACTCATCCTAAATTCGATATTTCTCTATACTATATATATGCCATTTATAATTATGTTGAAGCTCTTTAGCATGCCTTTTCGTAGGGGCGTAGAATTAAAATTCACTTCTGATTTACAAAACAAGTGTAAATTTGAATTCAGAAAGAAAAATTTGAATGAAAATTTGTTGTAGGAACAACTGTCCGAATATATGTATATATATATGCATATCAGGTAAATATGGACCCGAATTTACCCGATCGGAATTTTACTGCCCGACCTCGTGCCGAAAATTTCACACCTAACCCGAAACTTTGAATTTGATTTGAGGTTATAGATCTCTGTCCAATCAAATGTTTATTAACTTTACTCATTTTCTGATAGGGGAAACAGTAATTCATTGGTATTACTTAATGTATTGGATTTTTTATCAAATCAAGCAATGATTAAAATCAGTATTTTTAATAATCAATTTAATCTTTGTATCCGAAATTAACCCGGGTAGGGTTTTATCGGGTACCCGATATCACTCTCTAATAACAACACGCAAATATTATTATTTTGCAATGTCGGGATTAGACAGCAAAAACTTTTTAATTAGTTTAGGGGTTATTCATATAACCACTTGATACAATCAAGAACACCCTAGGATTGTTAATCTGTAGAGAGAATGACGTGTACAGAGAGCGAAATATAATATTGGTATTGCAAGTACTCGAATTTGAATTGAGGTCAAATCCTTAAATCGACATTTCGTGTACTCGAAACCAATTTGATATTTGTTTGAATAAGATCTTTTTCCTTCAATTCTTACCTGAAATTTTGAGGAATCAGTCAACTTTCACAATTTTTCTCAAATTACGAGTCATCTGGCTTGGTTTCTCTCACTTAGTTTAATATGTTGTATTTCTGTCGTGCATTTGCATAGAGTAAAATAGGTAAATCTTGGTATGTTTAAATATATTTTTAACTCGACTCGAATCAAAAATGTCAACTAGAAAGGGTCTACCTTATACATGCTCTCTGATACACTACCATCATTTTTCATTGGAAGAGTTGGTTGTTGAAATCTTCTTCTCATTGAAAGTTTTTCTACATTATCGATCTTCAACGTAATTTATCATCAGTCAGCATTTTTTCATTCCGTTTAGGGAACATTTCCATGGTCTTCTTTGAATAAAATACTGGACAAGTTTTCGACGCTTTTAATTCTATGTTGTATGCTCTGTTCATAGTTTTCTTCAATTTTTGGATCGTATTTTTCTAAATGTGACTTCTAGTAGGCATTTGTTTTTTCTTGATTATTTGTAGCACTTAACTGAAATAATAGTTGTGGATATCCATTACTTTGAAGATGTTCAGTGATTTTATCCAAACTTTCTGAATAGCTCTTATAATTTAAGCTTGGTTCCAATATACGTTTTACTAAGGACAAAACAGCATTAATTTTATGTCGCTCATTACGACATTTATTCGAAATAGCATTCATATGCTTAGTTACAATAACATCAAGAAAGTTTATCCAATTCCCTTTTTCATGTTCTATTGTGAATTTGAGTTCAACTACAAACTCATTTATAATATTTTATAAAATTAATAGATTTTACATTTGAGCCGACTGCCTCAAAAGGAAATCAACAGTATATTAAAGCATTACAATTTTGTAGATTTTCCAACTCAACTCAAACTCGACTCAAACTTACAAAAGTCAACTCACACTGACTTACTTTATTCATGCTCTCTGAAACACTAGCATTATTTTTCTTCCGAAGAGTTGGTTGTTGAAATTGTTTTTTTTTCCAATGTAGAAATTTTTTGCATATTTTCGATCTTCAACTTGCTTCTTAAACTTAGTTTCGTCAGTCAACATTTACTTCATTCCATTTAGGTAGTCTTGTACTATAATGGCACTTTCTCTATCTGCTTTGCAAATGTAAATATATTGATTTTTACTTAGTTTCTTTAGAGCATTTAATGATTTTACAACCCTTATCCGGTACATGGATATTATTTCAACTAATGTTCTAATTCTTAATTTTCATTTTGATTCATCTTGTTCTTTGGTCTTATTAATGATACTTAGTTGGCAGAAAAACTTCAATTTATTTAGCTTTGTAGGCAAAAAACTTTTATTTCACAAGCAAACCGTTCCACTCCTAACTCAGTTAATTTTCTCGATGACAATGTTAAAACAGTATCTTTGATAATAACTTTTTTCTTCAATGTTGTATTCTTTTTTTAAGTTTTTAAAGTTTTTTTCTTATGTTTATCAGCATTTTTTCTACATGTTTAGAATTAATTCTAGATTGGATTGGAAAAATATATACATACATTGTCTATAAGAGACAAATTTGCTGGCAACCATGTAAGAATTAAATATTTGTCTTCTTCAACAAATTTGTTTCGAAGTTTGATAGTACCCATGTTACATATATAATTTGAATTGAAAAATATTTGGATCTTAACTATGAATTTAAAAGTGCTTAGAATCAAATTAGTGTCTAAAAAATTTATAACGAAAATAGCAGGAAATTAATTATTATTATTAACACCAAGAACACAAACTAACAAAAATGAAACCGGGGCTATCCAAAACAAAATTCAATATTTTTGTCATTTGTTCAAACAGAAACCAAATATCAATAAGCTAAAGTGCATTTCGTGGCTTCTATGTTTTTCCTTGCAAATGCAAATACTATTGTAAATTTTTTTGTATCCATTTGGAGAGGTATCATTGCAGATTTGAATTTGAGCATTTTACAAATTGCACGAATTCCAACGAGTACTATTTGAATAAGACAAAATTCTCAAAATGTGACTTGAATGCGACTATAAAAAATTTAATTTTTTTACACTTTCTCGCTAAATTAATTTAAGATCAATTCTGAGTAAAATCGGTTAGGTACATGAGAGCAATAACATCTTTGAAATGTGATCAACATTTTTGACGGGATTTCCAGTTAAAAGCAACAAATAACAAGTCGAACCCTTGCTTTCAAGAATTTTCATGTTTTGATTGTAAATTCCTATTACACAGACAAATAAACAAAAAATAACAGAAAATAACAGAGGGTTACGGGGGTTCATAACACAATGAACAACTATTGCACCCGGTGTCTATAACATTTCCTAGACGACTGGGAAATACAGAACAAATCTTCTTGCTTTTTCCTTATCTATGGTTTCAAGCACTGTGTAAATGCAATTTTTCAACCTCTTGAAGTTATCATTTTGTTAGGAAAGTGTTTGGCAAATATAATCTTTGCCCAATTTAAAATAATGAGGTAGTGCTCCATCTCGTTGGAATGTGGTCCAATTGAGCTTCCTCATACAACATGGTTCTTCATCACATTCGCATGGTTTTCTCTAGGGATTGTAGTGATGAAGAAAAAGCCTTCCGTTGAAAATTGGTTGCATAGCCAAACCGCACACCAACTTTTGGAGAGTTTTGCTTTCGGATTTTTAGTACCCTAATTAATGCAATTGTAGTAGTAAATAGATTTACTTCTATAAATTGTACCATGCTTACAAATTGTGTCTAAGAATATTTTACACTATTTACAAGATATTCACCAATTGAAACATAAAAAGCACAAACAATATAAAGAAATCTATCTATTTTCAATATATACCAAAAAATCAACATGGTACTAATAATATTTACAACCCTAACAACAATGCAAGGTAGTCGGTTGTGCGTTTCTTGCTCTCATGAATCTTGTACTTGCAATAAGCAAATACGCGATAGTGTATCTCGCTACACTTGTAAATCGAGAATTACGACCAATGAAGAAATCCTTAGCTATCGTACAAATTTTCATTTGTTCAAAAAATTTTAGTCTGGGTTTTCAACCGATTTACGTGACCACAAAGAGAAAAGTAGTATTCGTCAGACCAAAAAATTGACTCAATATCCAGGGGTATGGAGATAAGGTGCAAACAGGTAGTTTTACCCGGACCCCTGCGAGCACTAACAATTAGCAAACCCCTAAAGTATCTAGAACGTATTTTATTTGGAACGGTGAATGTTAATGCACATATACACGTATTTGTGAATGGCACCTAACTAAGGTTAAACATTCTATTGGCATCAGCTTTAAATCTTGGTTTTATATAATTGGCGCAATCATCAGGGCCAGGAATAAATTGCGTTTCCCATAACACAATTTTTACCTTTTTCCGTTTTGTACAAAAAAGCAATTTTTAAAAATGTTAATCTACAATTCCTATATTTCTTAGAAATTTCTAAGATTATAATTTTATTTTTAAAAAATTTAAAAAATATTAAATATTTTAATCAATCAAAAATCATGTCCTGCCTTGTGTACGTCATTACTCATATCCTGCCATGCATGTTATTTTTCTATGTTAGCCGATTGCGGCAGATTGTCATACTTCTTCTCTATGTAATAACTTCTAGGAGTAGGCAATACATTTTCTTTATTCTTAATAATTTGCAAAATTCCAAGAGTTAGCCAAATATTTGCCAACGTTTCCAAATTTTGGCTAAGTGAATTTCAAGGAATTTATGAAATATAGTAGCCAATTAAACTCATACACTTATGCAAAGTATTTACCTTTCATCAGCTTTAGTTATATAAAACAACAGTTGATCAAACTGCTTTCACAGTATACACAAAACACACAAACTATGGTCAACTAACAGTCAATAACTGCCTACTAATTGCAATAATGCATTGACATGCCAGTCAACATGATACTTTCAAACTAATGCAACATTGAAAATTATATTAAGCTTATTTATTTTTAGTAACAACGTGTTCAAAATTTTGGCAACTATGAATTATAATATAAGCATTGATAATTATGTTAGATTTAAAAATTATTTCTGGTATGAGCATGAAAAAGTAAAAAAAATACAAGTGGTAATACTACTCCATAACTAGTACTAATTGCATATTGAAATGTTGCATAAATTATTCTTAGATATATAAATATTTTATGGTTGGTAATAAAAGTCAATTAAAAGTTAAAATTTTCGTTATATTGGTTTCAAAAATGTTTGAAATAGGCTATTATACATTACGTACATGTTTATTTTTTCAAATAATCTGTAAATTAAAAATGTACTAATTGTGTAAATATTTGGAATGTTGACATTTACAAAAATTATGCATTTTTATCCAAATATTTGGAAATATTGGCCAAATTTTTGAAGCGTATTTACTAGGGAGTGGTCAAAAGGTCATTTATATTCCAGGCCCCTACATTTCAATAGAAAACATTTGATTACCAACTCGGTATCTTAGATATTTAGCTGGCTCGTTCAATGGACTGTAAATCTGATTCTCCATGCAATATTTGTTATTCGATTGCACATAATTTATTTGTTTTTTGAGATTTCTTACGTATGTCTTATATTCTTACTTCCTTTAGCATCGAAGCAAATGATTCTCTTAAATGAAATGCTTACAAAAATATATTGACACATTTCATATTTGTTATAAAGGGATCAGGTGAGAGAGGTCCTATATGTTAATTATGTACCTAGGCCTAATCACTTCTCTCATCAGCCATGTCAATATCCATTATTACCCAAAATCATGTTGGGAAGCTGCACCCTCTTTTGCATATGATCATGAGATAGTTTCAGGCATATCTGCAACCTGTAAGACTAAATCCAGATATCTTTGATTTACCAGTAGTGAGTGCGATTTGGTTTGCACTGGCAATGAAATATGAATTAACATCCTTCCAATTTTCTAATTCATCAACAGCTTTTTTTTTTAAGGCTATCATTCAGCTTGCCTTTTCCTGGTTTTGCCCTATCCAAACCTGAATCAGTTGTATTGAAGAGAGCTATTAAGATTGTAATGGTTGTTGCACAGACTATGTCTTTGGTATATTTTAGTTGTTTTTGTTGATAATTTTATAATGCTGGTGCAACTTAATTTGACCTGGTATTAAAACTACATGATCTAATAATTTCATCTTAAACTACAGATTCTTAGCCATAACTAAGATGTGAGGATGATAGCACTGCTTCAGAAAGTACATACGAAAAAATAAGTGTGTAATCTGTAGGCTAACACCAAATACATTCAATGAGTCAATAAATAAAATTTAGTAACGTTGAACGGTTTCTTGCTCTGCAAACTTCAATTCTGAATATTCTTGACAAGTGACACAAGCATGACACCAAAATGCCCAGCAGCAATCACCAAGGCTAGAGCCAACTATGTTGCGTGCTGTTCGAATCTAAATGAAACATAGTTAAGTTACGACTTTGAACGTCAGAATTTATTTAAAGAAATGCAACATATTACAATATTGTGAATTTATTATACCTTGATTTTTTCGCAAAATGCAATGATGTATTGTAGATGACATTAAGTGTGAAGTTCAAAATAACATATATTAATTAATGTAACTATGTCAATTATAATTATATATATATAT
>CABFPE010000325.1:839369-851167 GCA_900660155.1 Hofstenia miamia | reverse complement strand
AATGATGTATTGTAGATGACATTAAGTGTGAAGTTCAAAATAACATATATTAATTAATGTAACTATGTCAATTATAATTACTTATATATATATATATATATATATATATATATGATCAAATATAAATTTCAATAATATTAATTGTATATAAAGCACATTACACCAATATTATTTAAATGATTTTAATCATAGTAAATCTTTAGTTTCGCAAACATTGAAACATAAGTTATAATTAACGTTTCTGTGGGAAAGCATGGCGCCAAATTTGAAGCTAAATAACTCTTGCATTACCACAAATAACTGACTTTTGAGATACCTACTAAATATCAAGGCACAGTTTATTACAATTTTACATAACTAAAGTTTAATAGAAACATTTTCAATATTTTCTGAGTGTAAAAATGTTCCATTTTGACATTTTCTCGAATCATTTCAAAACATTTCTGGTTCAAGACATGAAGGGCTGCTCAAATTTTATTCTGATATTCGAACACAAATTAACTCGCAAAATATTTTCAAACAGAATAATGTATAGAAAATATAGTAAGGTAGACAAAGTCATTAGTTGCTTAATTTTGGTACACTCTCAATTTTAGTTGTAGACCCATTTTCGAATAAGGAAAAAATAATATGCGATGTTTACGTGATATCCTAAACACTTTAATTATAATATTTAAAATATATAACCTTATTTCGTCTGATCACAATTATTGCAAGTAGGATCAACCCAGCAAAGCCACTCAGAACTGAACAAATTTGACCAAAAACATACATCATTGTCCCATATTCAGGTGCCACTAAGATAACGCTAATATCAAATCCAGCTCTGAGAAATGCGAATCCATATATAGCAATGTATACCAAGATTATCAATGCTGCAATACCTTTAAGATTTGCCTTTTTGGCCACCATGTAATCACTTACACATGGCAAGATTGCTGTCAAAAAACAGAAGGGTAAATCGTTGAAACAACCGCAGATATCTTGATGCCAATCACGAATAGTTGAAGTTACTATCTGGGGCTGCACTGTAACTGTAGTGGTATAACTTGGTGGCTGAATATTTTCATCAAGGGAAGGATATATTGGAGGGGGGTTTGTATTATCCTCAGGAAAGCCTTGTGATTTGCTCATCTAAAATATGCATAGCATAATCATTTTTCAATAGATACTTATGTGTATCAACTAGAAAATTTATTAACTAACATTTTAATTTAGCCATTTTTTTAATTTAGCTGTTTTTTGTAATCTCATCGTAAATAAAGGCGTCGATTTTCGAACTTGCTAACATACATTTGAGGAGACCTTGCAACAAGCATCAGTGCTTACTGCTATGTCAGTTACTACCTCAAAATTTATAGCTAATTGTTGCGGTCTTTTGTTCTTTTGAGAAGGCATTTGACGCTCTTGGTGAGTTAATTTTTTAGTATTGCCTTCAATTTCTACTGTTTTGACTTCTCTTGTGATTCGCGCGTTTCGATGTTTGATAAGCATCCTCATCAATAACTGTACTCATGAAACTCAGCCTTTCTCAAAGGAAAACACAAAGATATTTAAGAAATTTTAACATTTTTTTATCTTTGAAGTGTGTCGGAGTTTTGTAGCTTTATAGATTAATCAATTTACATGCTCATTGTTTTCATATTTAATTTATAAGCAGGAAATTCTCAGAAATTCATATATCTATTATTCATGTTTATTACTATATGGCCGCGTCGCCAGAGGGGAACTACCGGGTGTGAGACTCCTCCTAGAAAGTATCATATACATTAGGGTGGATCGAAAATAACATAACTACACTAAATTTAATGGCAGTGTTATTTTTTAATGTACTATTCGAAACAAGCAAGAACATAAAAAATAACTAATTTAAATGTATGCTTGCTATCGCGCCTAATCAGAATAATAATGCATTGGTCTAAAACTGCTGAATTGTACATATTTGTGTCGTTTTTAAGTAGTTAAAGATCTCAACAATGATTAAATATAGATCTGTCTACAACTTTTGTTCAAAAAGATTGCATAAATTTTGTTTTGAATCAAGTTTGGGTACCTTAGGACGGGAGCTTTGCTTAATTTTTTACAATGGAAGAGCGATTTTCATGCAACTTTTTATTTGAACAGCTGTGGTGTCTTTAACACAACGATCGATCATCTGAGAATAACAATTGAACCCGAGAACCTGCAGGGGCCATGAAACAGTTTCTTAAGGGAAATTTCTAACATATTCATAACCAATGGAGGCTCTTCCATCACTTCTGATTCCTAAAAGATCTATTTTTTTTGCCCAAGTGTATTGTCAAAGTTTAATCTTGGAACTAAGAAATCGCGCTTGCTTTCTACTGGAATATGAGTTTTCCGAATATCTATGATGGTTTTATGGCATCCTTACGATATGATACGCTGTCAGAGGCTAACATGAAGAGCAAAAAATTTCGCTGCGACCAAAATAAGCATTGTTTTGCAAATCATGTTGAACAATAGAAATAACTACTTCGTCTTTGATCCCTTGACTTTCACGGACAAGAAAAAATAAATTCCTGCGACCATGTATGGCAGATTCTTGAGTTTTGATTAGAAACCATGCTGGTGCATAGATTCTTACAAAATACGTCACCAATGAGACCAGCGAATAAGTGGGATTTAACATGCAGTAGTATAGATAGCAGTGTAAGCTGTTGTTAGCCATCGACTATGACTCAATGCACCAATTTTTTCATGGTCAAGGGAATTGCCCATAAATCCAGTCGCAATTGCAGTGCAGATTCGGAATACATACGTTTGGTCACTGTTTTTTCTGATGCAATCAGAAACATATTTCATATTTGAAGAACGAATGACACGAAATTGGACTGGCTTTAGTGTAGATAATTCAGAGAGCTGTTTTCCAGCAAGCTCTTTAGTATATTTCCACTTACACTTTTTCAATACAGCTCCTCTAAGAGATGTCTCAAAGATAATTCATTTACATGAACCATGCAAATAAACCATTGCAAATTTTTCCAACATTAGATTCAATGTACTTGATTACACCACCTTTCCAACCAGTATTCATATTCATTTCGTCACATGGGAGAGCAACTAGGTATTAAGGATGTCATTGTGACGCAAAAATTCAAATATTGACTTCTCAATATCATGTGCTTTTCCAGTTATTGGCGTCACCAACCCCAAGTTAAACCCATCAGATTGGTTTACCAACGTAAAGTTTTCAGCTTTGATTTTGTCTTTGTCTGATTGACATATTTTGCTAAAGTTTGTGCATTCTTGTAAATATTTAAAACCTTCGTATAAATTTTATGAACTTCAGTAGCAACCTCTTTAGCAATTTAATAATTTGGTCTTGTTTTTCGCTGCGATCCTTCTTAGTTGGGAGTAAGCTGAATGTGTAAGAAACATTTTCCAACGTCTTTTTTAGTTGGAAAGTTGGTTTGTGGTAAAGCTGTAGGGTGTCCAAACACTTCATTAAAAGTACTATCCCTTAAACTCATTGGATATGGAAGAAGCAAGCATATAACTCAGATTAGTTAAAAATAAACCCCTATAATTAAGTAGAAAAGCGCAAATAGGAATGCGAAGTAGCAGCAACTGGCATGAATGAATTTAAAAAATGTTTTCGTGCTATCTGCGTTATTAATTTCAAAATATTACTAATATTTAGCCAATGCTGTGAGCAATGCTGTGACAGTGTGCATCATGCCCTCTTCAGCCATTCACGATTATAAGTGTCGCCCCAAGATGGACTGACATTGTGTTAAGGGCACTCTCTATTCAAATGCAAACAAAGAAGCATAAAAATCCCTCTTCCATTGCAAAAATTAAGCAAAGCCCCGTAGTAAGATAAGAGATGGAAGTGGAGCGGGGCAGTTCGGGCGGGTATGGGACAAGATTGTTCTAAAGTGGGTACCCATGGGCCAAAAGTGTAGCAAAAAACACTCATGAGTTGAGAAAAACGCACCAACAAATTGCTAATTTTTAAGATTCTAAAAGTAATTTTCTTATATCAAAGTTTTCTGTTTGATAAAATTTTGCCGTATTTTGAAAAATATACTACCATGCATTTCTCACTCTTGGTGAAATTTAACTATATTCAACAATACCAAGAAGATTTAATTTATCTGATTGATTTGTCATCAATAGGTTTTGCAATTACACTAGAAGTTATGCAATTAAGCTTGCATAAATATACTACATAAAATATTAGCTTTATACATTTAAAATTAAACAATATTTTGCTATTACTAATGTTTTCAATATCTATTGTCATCACGTTTGTTATTAAATTCCCATTGGAAGTAATAGTAGGGATGACATATTATTTAATAAAATGATTCTGTAACTTCTAGCGGCAGTAGGGATCAAAATGTTTGGCAGTTGTGTTGTGGTGTAGTGGTATGAATATTCCAATAGAACAAATATGAGGTAATAATATATCGCAAGTAGTTTTGGAGCAGAAATTCTCAGGTGGTCGCTTTCGGACAAGAGAAAAAGCGTGGGGCAATATGGGGCAGATGTCAGCAGGTGGAAGTAGAGCAGGGCACAAAGTCTGTGGGGCGGGAGCAGGGTAGTTCACAAAACTCTACTCCACTTCCATCTCTGAGTAAGATACCCAAGCTCGATTCAAGAAAAATTTGTACAATCTTATTGAATAAAAATTGTAGCAAGATCTATATAAAGCATTGTTGAGATCCTTAACTACTTAAAAACAATACAAATATGTACAATTCAGCAGTTTTAGACAAATGCATTATTATTCTGATTAGGCGCGATTGCAAGCATACATTTAAATTAGTTTTTTTATGTTTTTGCTTGTTTCGAATGGTACATTCAAAAATAACAATGCCGTTAAATTATAATTAATTATGTTTTTTTCGATCCAACCTAATATACCTAATGTACATGTATATAGAAAAATATTGTAATATTTCTGCCGAGGAGTAATGCAAATTTCATTAGTTAGCATGAAACTTTGCTTAACAATACATAATTTTTGCTTCAGACGGAACATCACTCTTAAGTTAATTCATTTCATTATATTTAATCGTTCAATTGTTGAAATTGTAAGTTTTGCAAGTGGTTGAACATGTTGTAATTAATTACAAGCAGAGAAGTATTTATAAAGCAAGTGATTGAAACATTTGATAATTTGTCCTCAGCTTGAGCTTTTGAAAAACAATTAAATGTTAGAACAAATTAATATATATGTGATCAACAAATGCATAAAATAATTGTAACTTTATGGAATTGGAATATGTATATATATATATATATATATATATATATATCAACTTTATACTCAAAAGTTTTGTCATTATTATAATCACTAATACAAAAATGTTTATGGAACGTCTGCATCCTATTAAGAGGATGTGAATTTTTTTAATTTTGCTGCTTTATAATTCAAAATTTTTGATCCAATTTAGTATCCATTTTCAGTAAAATTCAAAATTTATATTTATATCTCAAATTTTGTTTGAAAAATTAATTATTCTATCACGGATTTTAATACACTCTCCAACAATTCTTTTAATGTCTTGCAATATCAATTTTGTGGTTGTTCTTTAATTTGCCATCATTTGTGCTATTCTTATTTTCAGCGCCTAAGCTGTAATTTTGAAGTAAATTTATTTTGTTTGAAACAAATACAATTCATAGTGACATTGCAAAGTGGTTATTTTTGAATTTTGACATAAAAATTAATACGGGAGGTAATACTATAAGAAACTCAACAATTTAAACTTTATAAATATATTATGATTATAGTTAATGACAATTTTAGAAACTAAATTATTACAAAGTTTACAAATAAGTTGATTTGCATGAACTACACTCTAAAAAATTTCTAGGCGTAACAATTCTTCACCTAGAAATTAGGGTGTTTTATCTTAACTTTAGGTTAAATTTGTAAGGTTTACCCCTTAAAATGATTTCAGCTCCAGATCACAAAAATTATGACAATATTGTGTTTTTATAATGAATTTGTGAATATTTAGATGATCTATATACATGTTTTCTTATTTTTTTTCACCTAGGCATTTAGGTGATGGATATATTCCTAAAATTTAAGGTGTTTCAACTAAAAATTTAGGTGACTTAGTTGTTCCGTGAAATTAAGGTTTTACCAATAAATTTTAGTTAGAAGATAGTATGTAACTAAAATTCATTCTTAGTAAGTGTTACTGAAATTTCCTTGGATTGACAAGAAAGTTTATTATTAACTCAACAAAATTTGTTTTTTAAGATCAAATATATTTGATCAAATAAGGCTCCTAAACTAATTAATGGATGCAATAATAAAATATAAATTTAATGTATTAAATATATAAATAACAAAAGTTTTGTTAAATTGAATTGATCGAGATTACAAAATTTCCAACCATTTACAAAATATTATCGCTCTTAGACTTGCTCAAAGTATTTAAAATATTTTCATTTTATCCAAAAAAAAATTTTTATTAAAATATTGTTTACAATTTTGAGTGTAAGATTTTTTCTTCTCATTATATATTTCTATTCTCTAGCCAGTGTAGGAAGGCAAATTTGGACTTAGAAAAGAATAATAGATCTAGAGATTAGAAAGTCAATCATTGATTTTCATTTGTCTCAGTTTTGAATTACTTTACGTTGTCGTGCAACGCAATTTTGTAAAAAAACAACCAAAATTACATTTACCATCACAGAGTAAGTTGAATTTTGCCCTCACTTGTATTAGTTTTTTAGTTGGCACTTTTAGAACTTACTCACATCTTTACCTTTCTGCTAAAGTCAACTTCAGGATAGAGGCAGAGCAGCCACCGTGCCATAATTTAATCCACGTCATGCTGTTCCGAGTTGTGCTCGTGCTATGTTATAAATTAAAATTAGCTTAGTTAAACTTGCCGTGCCGGCGCAAATTTATTGAAAAAAGAAGAGGTGCCTGAGGCTGAGGCTCACAGTATATTGAGACGAAATTTAGAGTATTAATTATTAATTTATTTATAGATTGTACATGTATTTTGTTGGTCAACCCTACGTAGATTAAAAAATAAATCAATTACAGTGAAAATACAAATTTAAAGAATTTACAATCCTATAATACATCCTATTAGGTTTACATTCAACCCATTTATCAGTGCAGTATTATAGGTTTCATCTGTAAATTGGCTATCACAAAGAAAAAGTCGATGAATAGCCTGTAAATTGTTCGATCTTTTAAACCTAAGACTATCACAAAGAAAAAGTCGATGAATAGCCTGTAAATTGTTCGATCTTCTAAACCTAAGACTATCACAAAGAAAAAGTCGATGAATAGTATGTAAATTATTCGCGATCTCTTAAACCTAATATGTCGTGAGGGTTTGACGCAAGCTATATACACTAGAAATGGACATGGGCCTTGATTTCAATTTTTTCCAATAACTTGGTTTCATGTCTATCTCTGATATACACTAAGTAAAACAGAATTTATATATATATATATATATATATATATATATATACTTGGATGACTTAGTTTTAAAAGTGGTTTTACAAAACAAAATATTATACCTGTTTAATTTAAATTTCTTACAAAGAGAAGATAAAGCATTTAAAATGTAAAATTAAAATGCATGTTTCAACTGAAATATAAATTTATCACAAATTGTCATCATTATTACAAACCATTTCTTGAAGTAGTAAAGTCACACCATCTCATCAACTCTGTAGTAAATGGTATTAAAATTTTCTCTGCGACAAATATTTTTTNGCAATATAGACGATATTTTCTAGAAAAATTATAGCTAAAGTTATAGACTAGAAGTTATACAAAGATATTTCTGAGTGTACCAACCACATAACCCCTTCTAGAAATGATCATGGCCTGAGACTAAGAAGCAGACTCCTTACAGGCGACTAATTTTATGAGAAAAATATCTAAGAATGTTTCCAGATCGCCATTTTAGATTGCTTCATTGTAGTTAATTAAAAACTTTTATTTTTGTTCACCAGTTATATTTTACTGATTTAGTTAAAAATTATATATACATTTAATTTATTTAAGTGTATATGCAATGTAAACCGGTCGGCCGGTATTAGCTGCTGCAATAACTGCAGCGAAGTAAAGGAAGGTCAATATCTTCCTGTTCTTATAGTATTTTATGAAATATAAACTGTATTATATATATATATAAATATATATATATATACATATATATATATATATATATACGCATTTACACTTTACAAAATGAATAAGCATGCACTATAAAATTAACATGCAATGAAAATAAGACTTTGATGATATTTTTGAAAATATTTAAACCCTAATTCAATCACCATACCTTTAAGGGTATTATTTTGAAAATGTGAGTGAGCACAGCTGTAACTAAAGCAGTTATTGCAAATTGCAGTAGGGATAATTAATGGGTACCCTAGTGTGTAGTTATATCTTATTTTAAGAAATGTCTTGAAATCTCTTCAATTAGCACAACAAACTTGTCCAACGATCTTAAGTTTTATGTTAAATAGCAATACGGAGCAATAAAATTGTAAATAGATTACTAAATTTTAGATTTGAACTTTGCCAAAAACATCAATAGCTTTTTTATCATCATTAGATTATATTATTTATTAACTTAAGGAACATAAACATATTTTAGAAGCATACCGTAGCTTGAAAAAATCATACCTCTTTACATGCCTCAGGGTATAAACCTAATCCACTATAGAAATTATATTATCAGTAATTTTGAAAAAACCTGTACTTTAGCTAATTCTATTCATCTATGTACTTATTTTTTGCCGGTGAATGCAGGCTAGCATGAACACCTCATAGAAAAATTCGTATGTAGAGCAGTAATTACTGACCCATTGTATAAAAAGACCTTTTCAAGAGCTATAAGCAATAACCTTACTAAGCCAAATGCATCTATTAATTAAATATTTGTCTAAATATGAAATGGATTATCCATGTTTTGCCATTCCCTAATTAGGAATGACATTGCAACAGGTAGGAAGCTTTACATTTTTAAAAATGTAAAATGATGAATTTTAATAGTCCAATTTAAAAAATATGTCACAAACGTAATTTGAACCTGTGCAAAACAACACAAAATTTTGTATTTCAATTGTGATAAATAATTTTTTTAATATAAGTAAAAATAATTAAGATTNTATATATATATATATATATATATATATATATTTCAATTCCAAATTAAAAAACTATACTTAGTAATTGTCAATTCATTTGGACATAAAATTCAAAACGTCCAGTAAAGGTACAGGCCTAATTATCGCACAGGCAGTGTGGAATAATTGTTAGTTACGATGAATTAGTCTCCCTTAAAGAATTCAACCTTAAATTTAATTTTGATATTATATTATGCAAGTTGTACAGCTAAACGTGAAGAATAAGTGATAATTTAAATACAAAATACTAACCTTCTACAATGCTTACTGTAATGCAGTTAGAAACGATTTATCCCAACACGAGAGTGAATAATTTCACCACGATTTACGCGACTCCAATAATTCGGTTTCCTAGGAAACTGTTATATTTTAGAAATTACTTTCGCAACATGCACTGCATATTTTGTCGGTCCTTATAGAAATTTTGAAATGGCTATATACTTGTGGATATCATCACCTATATATTCGGTGCCCATCACTTAAGCTCTATTATAAACGTTTCCAAAAATAAGTCTGACAGCCAGTGATGCAGTGCTAAACATTTAGCAACGGGCACTTACAGAAAGCAAGTCATCCAGCATGTGAGCACAGATGGGCAAGCTATTTAACACATTATAGCACTCAGGTGTTTCCTGTCGTTGCTATTATGTCGTTGATTTTCGACATCAATCTTATGAAGGAATAGTGCAAATTTATTCACAGTTATTTTTATAGCATTTGTGGAATTGTTTTTGCTATTATAAGCATGTGCGGCAAGGATTGACATGGGCTGAAATACTTAGACATAAGTCCGGTCAGGCCAGGGCCTGTTAAAAAGTCAGCTTACTTTTGGTAGCTGTTATGATCCTTGCCAGAAATTCTTCAATGGTTAATTATTATTACTATAAAATTTACACACTGAAATTCCAAAGTTTTATTAGGGTTTTGGAAGAGCATATTATACCAATATAATATTTCAAAATGTAAATTATATTTTACAACATATTGTTCATACACTATACTCAATTTGGGTTGATTTGTAGGGATTATTGCGCAGTCCATTTATTCAATAAAACTCGACACCTGAAAACCTATAAATATTCGCAATGCTTAATAGAAGTGAAGTTGAAATTACTTCACTTTTACAATTTTAAATTTTAATGAATTCTGTATGCTTAAAATTAGAATAAAATATTCATTCTATTTAATGTTTGATCAACATAGATGCGTAATTTTTCAACTGAAATCATTCTTTGGTAGAACAGATGATGGTTAAATTTGGTGTGAAAAATGTTTAAATACTTATAAATGAGCGATATGAATGAGCATGTAATCACAACTAGAGATGAGCGCGGTAGAGGTTTTTTAAAATTATTGCCACCGCAGAGAAAAAAAACTTCACCGCTAACCACCGCAATAAATAAAATTTTACTCCGGTATACCGCAACAGTGGCTATTTTTATTTTCGTAGGAAAATATTCATAATTCTGAATTATTTTTTTAAAATTATGGATCATTCGTAGAAAAGTTTAAAGACAAATTTTTAGGTATTTTGTGATTTCATTCAATTTTATTAGGGTTGTTTCAAATTTTCAATGAAATATGGAAAAATTACTTTTAATATTTTGTATTTGGAATCTATTTTAAATCTTAAGAAAAAAACGTTATAACTTGTTGCCACCATAAGTTGTTTTATTTACACTAATATATATATATATATATGCTTGAGTCTCAGAAATTGTTCATTGGTTTTGTCATACCTTGCTCTTGTCATTTTTACACATTTTATGATTTAGGTTTACTTGTATAAATACAATTCGTGGGAGCTTAGGTACCCCACTGGACATAAAGCCAAGAAAGAATTATTTTATTTAATTTTTAGCATATTTTGGAAATATGACACTACTGAAACTGGTCCATAATTTAAGTAGATTTTAAGAACATCGCAGTGGAAAGACAATCAGAGTTGATTGGCTTCGAATCAAATGTATTTGTTTATGAATATCAGCTATTGTTCAAAGTTTTTAATGAAAGAAAGAACAAAAATTCTTGGTTTTAATGAGTTTAATTATTTTGCAAACTTTTGAATTAATCATTCCAACTGTTTCTTTTTTTTTTATTTTTTGTTTGAAAAGCATATTGGCTGTACAGTGTACAATTTGCTGCAAATCGTTAGCTGTGGGATAACATCTATAGATTACTACACATTCAGGGAACATGTACAATGTGAGATTTTATTAGGAAATATTTCTTAATTCTCGAAAATTTGAAATTCCTGGATACCTTCCAGTTTTTTGGTTAAAATTCGAGATTCATTATTGCTCTGAAGCAGCTCAGGAATTCTTTGTTCAATTTTTAATGGCTTCAAGAAATATAATTTCTTTCCTAATAGCTAAGAAAAAGTTAAATAAACATGTATAAAGTAATGAAATAACCAGGCTTGTCCAGTGGGGTGGGGATCCGTATGGCCCCATGGAGATCTCCATGGATCTCATAGGGTGGGGTGGAGTGGGGATGAATATTCGCTCCATGGATTTTGTGGAGATTGGTGGAACAAGTATTTTAACTTTACATTCTATTAAGCCCTAAATTTAAGCTGTTGAAACAAATCCAGAGGGGATCAGAGCACTCCCACAGTTCTCATCATTAATTAGAATAAGAAACATATA
>CABFPE010000325.1:809104-833462 GCA_900660155.1 Hofstenia miamia | reverse complement strand
ATATATTTATATATATGTACTTGGATGACTTAGTTTTAAAAGTGGTTTTACAAAACAAAATATTATACCTGTTTAATTTAAATTTCTTACAAAGAGAAGATAAAGCATTTAAAATGTAAAATTAAAATGCATGTTTCAACTGAAATATAAATTTATCACAAATTGTCATCATTATTACAAACCATTTCTTGAAGTAGTAAAGTCACACCATCTCATCAACTCTGTAGTAAATGGTATTAAAATTTTCTCTGCGACAAATATTTTTTTACATTTAAGGCCATTGCATCTAACGAATTATGAGAAAGAATTATCTTTATCACAATTATTAATGAAATAATATCAAGAATAGAATCTTTAATTGCTGCATGACTATAGAAGAAAAATTATGAGAAGAGAAATAATTCAATTTTCTTGATGGTATGATTGTACTCTTGAATGACTACTTAGTTCGCCAAGTGAAATGTTTTATAAAGCACAAAATCAGTAAGTATATTAGATCAGAAATTTCATTAATAAAATATGCTCTTGATTTGATCTAAGAGATAATTAAAGATATAGAAATATGTCGCACTTTATGCGTTGATTTGCAAATTATTCATTTGGTTAAACAACTTTAACGATTTTCTAATAAATGAACATATGTGCATATAACAGACCTGTCAGCATTAAGTTCATATATTGATGTGCTCTCTTTGCTATTTATATAAAAAGAATTGTTCGTTTTCAATGACTCAACTTAAAATCTGCATTGTGTCCAAGTTAATTTATCATTTATAAGAATCTTAATCAAATCTGAAGTTTTTTTTAGATATTGGGTTAACAACAATAGAAATTTTTTCCTGAGAATTTGAAGCTTTTTCATAATTAAGATGCATTTAATGTGTTGTAGTTCATCAGCATGGTTATGAAATATATAGCCGTAATCAGCAAAGACAAAATGCACACCACGTCAAAAAATTAATCACCCTATGAAGAAAAATGAAAGCAACTGAATTCTTTTCCGGAATTTTTTGGCGCACAGAGAGAGACAATTTCAAGTATTTTCAGGAACAATAAGAGAGAATAAACTAGTAGCTAAAAATATATTGGTGCCGGGAAATGAATATTTCTTTAGCTGAAGTTATTTGAGTAAGAAGGAATTGAGGACCAAACCATTATCAATATCAAAAAAAATTCGACTCTAAGCGATACTTTGAAATTCAGAAACAATGGTTTTATGAGTCTTATATGGTAAAAGCAAGATATGTGTTAACCAAATAAAACACTAAGAACGAAATTCAATGTGTTTTTGCTGAAATGAATGGGTATATCAATGATCTAGTCAAAAGGTGATTAAAAATCTCATACGATATTATCACATTAAGATGAAGAAAACCATGATAACCAATCGACATAACTCTTTATAAAACTATTGAATTGGCGATCACTGAAAAATTGAAATATTGGAAAAAAATTTCCGTTAAATCTCTAGAACTTTTTTCAAGATTAGGACAAAACTGATTGCTAAGATATATTCAAAGAAACAAGTGGTTAACATTTCTAGGAAAAATTCACAAATTGCTTTCAATGCATTGAGGGTCAGTATCACAAATAACTAATTCATGTTCTTATCACTTCTTGCAAGTGCATGCGATTGAGAACGTGGAGCTTTAGTCAAGAACGCAATTGTGGACTCTTGGGCTATTATCAAAGAAAGAACTTATAGATGAGTTTATTGCCAACATACAATACTAGTTTTAAATTCCAATGTTGTTTGTATCAGTTTTCATTAAGTGTTACATCATGTTTTTTATGAATCATTCAATATGCAGCCCTCGGCTATCTTTATATAAATTCCGCAAGAAGATAAATTTCTTAATGTGTAATATTTTGATTTTGTGCATTTTCTATCCCAAACAGAACAACATAAACTACCACGATTTGAACACAAATTGTAATGATATTTAAATACTTCTTGTTTTATGATTTCCATTATTTTGTTTGTTGTACATTTTTGTATATAGACGAAATCGCATTGTTTTCTTGTTAAGCTGTTTTTAAAATTGGCAATTTTCCTATATATATTTAGTCGAAAATCCAGACTAGGTTGTCGAATATCCATACACTAAAGAGAAAGTTAAATACATCGACGAATAGACATCTTACTAATGATTTTTATTCATACAGTAATATCTCGAGTATTAATACAGTTAAAAATAAATAAATAGCGTATAATCAATCGCATTTAGGAGAACATAAACATATTACATACAGTATAAATATGAAATGACCATCTAATAAACTATTGCTTACACCATAAATTTTCTTTGTGGATGTTTTAATAAAAAATTGCTTAACAATTTTATGATGTTAGTTATAAATAAAATGATATTATTTGCTTTTTTATGTTAATTATTAAGTAAATAACTCTCTCAATCATTTATTTGTTCTTTCATTCACGTTTCACGAATACTTTCAATTTCATTAATGATTGATTTATTGAATTGAATTGGCAAGTTTATAAATATACTACGTTTTTGAAGAGTTATTCTTATGCGTGAATCTAAAATTGATTTTTCCGGTGGCAATGTCAAAAAATATTCATTTCGGAAGTTCTATTTTTAAGCATTAAATATGTTATGTATAAAAACATAAAAAAATTTAATGTCTCAATTTCAATACAACACACTTTTTAATTATAGCTTGAAGTAATTTGCAATGAATAGTCACATCTTTGTGAAGAATTGCAATCTTGGTAACCGATTTTTGCAATATCAATTATTTTAGAGAATTTTACTATTAAATGCTTATTTATGCTACCAAGTATATGCGTTATATTGCAAGAAACTATTTAAAAAACTATTTATTTCAACACATTGTACTGAATCAAGTCTAGTAATATATTTAAAAGAGTATTTAATACAATACAATCAAATCTTAAGTTAAATATCAAAAGGATGCTTACAAAAATTACTTCAAATTTAAGTTAAGACATGCAGAAATAAATATATTTAGAAATTTGGTTGCATATGTCTGTCCCATTTTCTTCGTCATGTGTTCTTTGAATGTCGCGATGCGTATTTCCAATTCTCAGTCATAGGGAAACTTATTGCCATGTAAAACTTCGTTGAATATATATTAACCTTAAATTGTCTAGGGTAACTATAAAAATACCAGACATCTTCTCCCAAAGGCTTTTAAGAATTTAGAATTTTTGGGAGGTGGGAACTTCAATTGTTGATTGTGCTCCAAAATAATGTTGGGCATTGTGTTAAGAATAATTCATGTGCCAAAATCTGGTGCAAAATGGTTCGGTTAGGGATAGGATAGGCTAGGTCAAGGAAATGTTCATATAAGGTATATAGACAAGGGACACGAAAATCGACTTCCATGAGAAAATAGTAAAGCTTAAATATAGAGTCCTACCAGAAAAAAATATTGTATTTCAAAACAAATAGAGAAGTCGCGAAAACCAGAAAATTATCTGTTGGTGATTCCAACTGAAAAGCACAAAGGAAAAGTAGAGCATCAACAATAGACTTAAGTTGGACAAAAAGTTAATCTTAAGCAATAAAAATTAATTTTTCGAATTAATAAGAAAAAGGTATATTGTGAATTTTATCTGATTAATTGATTAGGTTAAAAATAAGTTGCGACCCAGTGTTGAATATTTTCTAAGCAAGTGTTTTAGTTCTTGAGAGCAAACTCAATTGAAATAATTTCCCAAAATAGAAACATAGGACCCTTATAATAAATATATGTCGTTAATTAACGTTTGGAGAAATTCGATTTTAGAAAGGAATTAATAATAATGCGCTGTATGAATTTCCTTAATAAGATGCATATCCTGTGATGAAATATTTAATTGGAGGTTATTAATAGACGCTCTCTAATTGAAGGAGTAAAGGAAAATGTAAAACATATACTGTTTAAATCTTTACTTTCATTTATAAATTGAAGTGGTAATTTTGCATTACGGTAATTTAGAAACAACAAATTATGCAATATTGCAAGCCATGAAATTTTAACAAAGTTAATATTAAGTTACTAATAATACTATCCTACAAAAACTTTAAATCGAAAACGAAAAACTTAAACTACAAAAAAATCTTTGAAGTACTGCTCACAAATTTGAAAAAAAATGTTATATTATATTGATACTAAGTATAGGTCTATTTTGTTCGAGCACTCATATATTTAAACTCTCTAATGTCATATATATATATATATATATATATATATATACATNACCTATTGCAATTCTTATTTTATAGAAATAGTATGGTTAACATATATATATATATATATATATATATATATATATATACATATGCGTGTGTGTTCGTTTTAATTTCTGTAGACATAACATGTTGCATGTAAAAAGGAATAGAAATGTATTTTATGGGAATTTTTATAAATGATCTTTGGTATATCTGTTACATTTCGGTTGCTTGAAATTTCTTCTACCTTCTCTTACTAAATGTACAACTTCAAATTCTTTTTTCAGAAGACGATCAGTGTTTGTTAGCATGTTTTCATTGGTATAGTTTGTTAGAATTGCTTTGCTATTTTACATTTTGTTTAAGATATTTTTAGATGTTGACATTTGATTACATGTAATTGAAATATACTTTAGTGAAGCAGTTGGAATTGAGTATTCTAACCCCCTTAGATCAAAGTTCTTTATGAGCAAAGGGCAATAGCCCTGAGCATATGATATATTACATGTCATTATTAGTTAGTAATAATATTTGTGGAAGTTGTTAACATTAATCAGCCTAAAGAAGAAACTGTTTTTCCAAATTTACAACGAATTTTCTCCAAGCCTATTAGCATGGGTAGTTCCATTAAAACGTACTGCTGTGGTTGAGATTTTTGAAAAGATTTACAACTTTTCTTTGAAAATTTCGAATTTTTGAAAAAGATTTAAATTCTCTTTATACCTAATATTTAATTATTTATTAGGCTTTGAGCCTTTAGAGGCAACAAAGAAAATTGACTGCTTGATATATGCAAAGATATTTCAAACTCATTGAGGCGTGCCATCCGCAAAATCAGAGAGGCACGTCTCGGTGGGACAGAGTCGGGTCACGGATTTAAAACGAAAAAGAAAGGGGAGACTTTGCTCTATCATGTGGTGCTTTGAACGTTTTTAGCTATATGCGTTTAAAACATTTGTTGTAAGGTCATGAAAATTTTTCAAAAATTCATTGGCAGTTTAAAGTTAATCACATTTCATTATTAGTTCAATAGCTAACCAATTAAGTAAGGAAGTCTAATTGACCATTTCAAATATTTTGAAATGAAAATAGTCCACTAAAATTTTCTTGGATATATTATTTCCCAAATATAAGTAGTTTAATAGAAATCGCTAATAGAATTTAAGTATTTTTGAAGCAAACACAATTATATTCAGCATATTGAATTGTTTCAAAAACAATGCATCACATATGTTTTTCGCTTAAATTTATTTTGGAAGAAAATTGCTAAAAAAAATATTCAATTAAATGGAGTAAAAAAATTCATTCAATGAAGGGAGTTGCCAATTTTTTTATATTCGAAGTATCAGCGCGCCAAACCATTTTATTTTGCTCAAAATTGATCTTTATTTGAAATTATTGAAAATATTCCTATATAAACACAGTAATATCCAAGTGCATAAGAAGTGACAATTATTGCCTGCAGGCAGTAAAGTAATGGCCAATGCTTAAAAACATCAATAACGGAAATCTCTAAATTTTATTCATATAATTTTCTTGCAGTAAGAAGCAATTAAAGAAAATTGCTTCCTGCATTTAATATTCTGGAGCCTAACTAAATAAAGTTAAATTACTCATTACAGTAATTTTCTAGCTAACCAAATTTATATTGCTTTGGTCAATCAATAAATTTTACAGTCAATATAATTCCATTACACATATTATTGAATAGATCACAGGTTTTTTATCCAACCTGATGATAAACTAACAGCCTGTTTTAGTCATTATAGACTTGACTTAGGGTACCCGAACCTCACATTGAATAGAATCTATTGAATTTTATTTAAGCTTCAAGACCAACGCTAGATTTCATCTATGTCAAACTATATATTATGTAATTAACTAAATTTATTCTGTTAGACACGGAATTTAAGTTGCAGCACAAAAATTATATTTATTAAATGGATCATTTCAAATCGAGTTACATTATGATTATGCCAAAGTAATATATCAAGTGACTGATTATAATTGGTTTTAAATAAAATAATTGCTGTTTTTGTTAATTATATTGTAATCGATGTATTTTGAAATATTATTTTCTAATAATCCGTTAATATTATATTATAGCAAGTAACTCTAATGTCAATGCATGTAACCATTTGACATATAATAATGCATTTCATATTAAGTGTATAAAACTCATGCAATATAAATCAATAAATTATCTTTAGTTTCATATACCCAGCAATTGGTTTTTTGCATAATTGCAGGCGTATCAAAATTTCCAATTTTATCTTATTCCAAAATATATCTGATCAATATATTGTGATTTTTATTTTCAAACTTACTATATGAATGTGATCTTAAAATATGCTTGAAAACTTGAAAATTTAAAATACATTATCTCAATTTGTTATGCAATTATATTAATAAAATTAAAAATTTTTGAACATATATCCAAATTCGACAAGAAATTTTTATGAAATTCATAAATAAACTAAATCAGGCACTACTTTTTAGTTTTAGCTGCTCTATAGTTTTCAAAAATAGTGCCCAACTTAACTCAGGTATTTTTCAAAATTTTTCATTTTTGTAAACACTGTAATTCATGAACTAATAAAAATAGCTAAAACCTGCTAGCAACACAAGCTAGAGGATTCTCTGCTCATTCACTTCTGTTGCACAGGCGTGGCAGATCATGAATCAATGAGGCTCCAGTTTAGTAAAGTTTCCTCTGTCATTGCATGCAGCATGTCTCAATGAATATTCATAGTCAATCTATAGATAACAACGCATTTTAGACCAATTGCTGGTACCATAAGCATTAGAGCACACTCTCGTCCTCTAAACATTAGGTATGGGGAGAATTTTAAAGTTCTTAGAAAATACAATTTTTTGAACAATAATTATGATTTTTACGTACCTTAAGCACAAATTTTTACAAAAAATGGAAGCACATTTTTGCAGAGGCTCAATATTCACATATCTTCCAAAAGGCTTAGAGAAAAATATTTGAAATGTGATCGAAACGAAATGAAACCATATGGCAAATATATAGGTTCACTAACAGTTATATTAGAAATGTAGGAGCTCCTGGGCACCCATAGGTTAAGATTCATTGCTAACACAATATGGTGCTTTGAAGAATACTACTGCAAAATACATTACATAATGCTTTGAAGTTTTGAATGCCAATATCCATTACCAGTGGCAGCAAAGCTCAGTTTTCTGAAAATCTATTTTCGAGAGCCCGATCTCTAGTGTAGCTAAATATATAAATTTCCAATCAGCTCACATTTCTCCAAAATCTGATGTTTTCAATATTTTCAAACATTTTTTAATTTTGATTCATGCATTTTCTAACTAGTTTCTAATTGACAAACACATAAAAATATAAAAAACCATCTTCAAAGACCCTGCATTTACTTTAAATATTCATTGCAATTCTATTCCACTCAAACTAAATCGAACTCTCTCGATCGAAACCCCAAACAACTAACCACAACATTGCTCTTGTTACTGCGAATCATGCACAGTGTTAATGGCACTTCTTTTTTATTTTTAATAATAATTGTAATTTTTTTGGGGTTAATGAGGCCGAAGATGATGATATAAATTAGAATTTTTGCTACTTAATTTTATAAATATTTACTTGATAAATTATTCCAAATATTCTTGATTAAACTTTTTAGTATTTCCAAATGAGACTGGTTTGATAACCAATGGTTTTATATCCTAAAGAATTTCACAAAATCACCAAAATTGTCTCTTCATAGAAACTATAGAGCACTTCAAAAATATCCACAACTTTTTTTATTTAATTGTATTATGAATTATTTAATTTTATTTTCATTTTTAATATTGATGCTGGACATTTTTACAAGAAAGGTTGTTTCATTCGATTTATGAATTCGGATTGTTTGAATTTCAACAGCTTGAAAATCGAATGCATTTAAATATAATACAATAGGCATATTTTTTACTTGAAGAAGATTTGCCATAAGAAAAAAGGGCGAAGCATTTACTGGTTCCTAAGTATTTTAAAATTGCTATTTTACGACTACAAATCATGTACATTTCCATATTATATATAAAGCACAAGTTTTTACAAGAAACGGAATATATATATATGAAGCACAAGTTTTTACAAGNTGTTCATTACTTTATTGTGTTGCTGCTAATGATTTTGGACATTGTCAGAATGTCACTCAGATTCAGCTGCTTATATAGTGTTACTGGGAACAGATTTAACAGAACTAAGCACTCCTTGTATGAGTGCATGATAGCATCCATTTAGTTTTCCGATAGTGAGATTGTTCTGAGAGATGCAACATCAATATATTGGGTACCAGCATAGTGAACTTCAAAATGGAAAGAAGCATGCTTTGCATTTGTAAACGTTAAGTTTGGACTTCCCTCAAATATCCAATATGAATTGCATTGTATAATATAAAATAAGGTGTTGAATTTTTTAGAGTCTATTTTCAATAGTTTGAAAAAGTTTCGCGAGCCGTCGCCCCATCGTTTCTTTCTCAATTCATCACGACTGAGATGGCCTGTTGGAAAATTCTGCTTTCGCTCCTATTACCCTTCCCTGTAGGATTCTGTTGAGAATTCGCAATTTGGCTGATACATAGTCATTGATCCTGACGGATTGTGTCTCTGTTAGACGTAATTTGATATCATATTATGTAGATCACTGTGATGTTGTAATGAACTAGGTTTTCAAGTAGAACAGCATGTGATGTCTTTTCAAATGCCTTAGCTAGATTATAGCATTCATAAAATTTATAGCATTTATTTGTCCATTGCCGTCAAGTCAAATACAAACTGAGGAATATTTAACAAAAAACTATAAAATAACACCAAAATTATCAAAATTTGGAGTTTAAAATTTTTATAAAACGATGAACAAAGACATTTTTAAAAGTTTCTGTGGGCAGAAGAGGAATCTCTTGAAACGGTTACTATTTCTAAGATTGTAGTTAGAAATACATGTATTGGTATTTTCAATGAAATAAGTATGCTGGGGATCACAACATGCAGCCTTGTCTTTGCAAAGCCGAATTGCGCATTACAGAACCAAGGTTTGACAAGAAGTAAGACTGCATTGTACAGATATTCTCAAAGATTTTAGCAAAAACAGAAATATACATTATTTGCCGATTATTTGATGTCTCACAGCAGTTAACCTTCTTAAAGATGGAGTTAATACACGGTGCTTAATTGACTAATTGCCTCAGATACTTGACTGAGTCAATTTAATTCAGAGAGTAGAAGTTGAGGTGATGGAGATAATTTAGATGTTTGGGTTTTCAATAAAACAGTTGGGGCCAAAAGGTTTCTTCACATTGAGTGTCATAACTGATGTCAGCTTTGTGGCGCATATTGTTTGTTCTGCTGACAATCGTTGAATTTCGATTTATAAATTAAAATTTCTGCTTTATCTCATGAGGTGGGCATAACAGAAACAATGTGTTTCATGGGAATTTCACACGATGATTTTTTGGAGATCGAAAGGATTTAAACAAAGCGTGAATGAGGTAGTATTTGTCTAGAATATCAAGGGCTGTTTGCTGATATTCATTGTCACATTCACAGGCAGACCACTCAGTCTGTTGGAAGTAGATGTCAATGCCCAATATGATGCTGAAATAACTAGCGGCCACCTGTAGTTGCTATTTCTAAAAGGATTGTAAGAGCAAGCAATTAGAGGGTTGTTAAAATGAACATGCACCCACTGAATCAGAGATCAAAAAAGAGCCAAGTCAGTTACTTAGTAAGCCAATCAAAACAGCAATTATGTTAAGAAAAGTTCACAATCAGATATGCCATTTAAAAAAGGTTTGTCCCACTATCGCCTTTTACGATCTGTCAAGAAATCAACATATAATTGGAGTTGGGAAACCGTTCCAACCATGGGTGACCCAACTATAAATGGAAAAACGTGTTTTCCTGTTCAAATGGAGTAATATAGCAAGTGCTGAACTCAAGCCCGTAGCCAGCATTATCACTTATGGGGGTAGACATGCATTCATTAGGGGTTGAGGGGAATTTCGACTTTCCTTAAAATTTAAACCAAGACTGTACATCATTATATTCTATTTTGCATGCATTGGTGGGATTTTCTGACGTGTGAGGGAATCTTATAATGATCATGTAAGTGGCCATCGAAAATCTTTAACAATATAGACAAAATAGAGCTTCTTGAGAGCAAAGTTACAACAATTGAATGAACAAATATTATTTTTACATGGCGTGCTGATTTGGCTTTTAGCTTTGTTGTCCAGGCGGGGTTGCCTGACCTTCTAGGGAAGGTTCGTCCCCCTAACCTCCCTTAGTTACAGCCCTGGATGAACTCCAGTTTTAAATTTGTTTGATGTTTGTAATTTCACATACATTACAAAGTTTTAGTTAAGCCTGTGTTCTTAGTTATGGAATGTATCTAAAAAAATTTCCAGATGGCACAAATCCGAAATTCATTGCCACAATCTAAACTCATAACTGAAAATAATGTGTTTCTTTTGAAGCAAAATGCTCTTATCAAGAAATTATTTTGGTTGTTGGTAGCCATCTAGTGGCGAAATAATGCAATTGCAATTATTGAATGCTGATATATTTTTGTTTCATTGTCATGTAAATCATTTAAAAGATTTTTCTGATTCCTGATAAAGTCAAGTTGTCTTTTATAATTCATTTAAACTTTTCATAAAAATTATGTTATAATAAGAGTTCTACAAAATTTAATTACAATGTTCTTAGATTCATTATATTAACAGTTTTTTTAATAATTCACAATACATTTATTGTTAATGGTTCGTGACTGTTTACTTAAATATTTCTTGCAAAATCTTGCAGGTACACAAATGAAATTCCATGAATTTTCACTGAACAAAGAAACCTTTCAAATCAAAAAAAATTTCAAGTTCAATTTGCGTATTCTCTTGTGAAAAATTATACTTCTGACAGTTTGGGGTGCACATGCACCAGAACATTTAGGTGCTAGTTTATAAAAAATTACTAACGAAATTATCAATATACATATATAGGAATGTATTTATATATGATATATACATTATATATACAAATAAATAAACTAGTATACACATATATATATATATATATATATATATACATTCACTCATTTATTATATTCTACATGACTGGCTATGTTAAATGTAAATTTATGTACTTGCAAATGCAATAAATATGTGAAGCTCCAGCTAAAAAGTCCAATATTCCTATTACTTCGATACATAATATGCACTGGAAAAGATCTTTTGTTGAGTGATATATATCTGAATGTTGAACGTTCGCCGGAAAAAATTAATGAGTCTTCTAGTAACATATGTTGAAAAGGGAAGAAATGTTACTAATGATAATTACTTTTAGTGGAAAACTTTGAATTGGTAGCCATCTAGTGGCGAAATAATGCAATTGCAATTATTGAATGCTGATATATTTTTGTTTCATTGTCATGTAAATCATTTAAAAGATTTTTCTGATTCCTGATAAAGTCAAGTTGTCTTTTATAATTCATTTAAACTTTTCATAAAAATTATGTTATAATAAGAGTTCTACAAAATTTAATTACAATGTTCTTAGATTCATTATATTAACAGTTTTTTTAATAGCTTATCTAAAACTTATATTGGCACAATTCAACAAAACCTATTAGAAATCCCTGATGCTGCAAAGGGTATTCATGAAAAAATATGAGTTCTTGTTGGGACAGGATATCAAAGGCAGTTATCAAATAATTATACATTTCCAGAAAATATTGTTCAACTTTACAACTCAAGAAAAAATGTTATTGATAACGTGATGTACACAAATGAAATTCCATGAATTTTCACTGAACAAAGAAACCTTTCAAATCAAAAAAAATTTCAAGTTCAATTTGCGTATTCTCTTGTGAAAAATTATACTTCTGACAGTTTGGGGTGCACATGCACCAGAACATTTAGGTGCTAGTTTATAAAAAATTACTAACGAAATTATCAATATACATATATAGGAATGTATTTATATATGATATATACATTATATATACAAATAAATAAACTAGTATACATATAAATATATATATATATATATATATATATACATTCACTCATTTATTATATTCTACATGACTGGCTATGTTAAATGTAAATTTATGTACTTGCAAATGCAATAAATATGTGAAGCTCCAGCTAAAAAGTCCAATATTCCTATTATTTCGATACATAATATGCACTGGATNTAGAACACTGTAACAAATGAGTTGGTTCATAATGCAAATTTCAAACTATTATGACTATTTCTAGCAAATCGCAATTTCGATGTTTTATATACATCAATTCTTTGCATAAGTTGCATCGGTATTTTATTTTTCAGTTTTTTGTTTGACAGTTATATATATATATATATATATATATATATATATAGTTTAATAGAACCCCATTTATTACAAAAATTACAACTAAAAGAATATATTTTGATTTAATTATGATATGCATGCGAGTGTTATTGTGCAATTTCAATAAAAAATATTAAATGCATACAAATTAATGTGATATATCATTTGTTTTTGATAACTTCGAAAATTTCGATGTTAAGGAGAACATTGTTTACTAAAAAGAATGTCCTCCCCAGTTTTAATAACAAAGCAAGCAAATCTATTTGAAATAGCAGATGTTTTGGTAATTAACTACAATCAATCACACTTCCAATTTAGTAAACAAAGTCAATATTTTACAATAGGTTGGCTCAAAAAATCGAATTATTTACATTATGAAAATTTGTTTACACAAAGTAACAAAGAAAAACCTGTTGTAATTAATTCCTTTGTAATTATGAATTTTATTTATATCGTCTTTGTGTAATAAATATTCAGTGACATTCAAATTGAGATCAATGTTGTTTACATTACCTTACTTTATTAAAACCTTGTACACTGCCGTAAAGATTTTTCTTAAAAATCCAAATAGAACCGATTGTGTAATTATTTACTTGAAACCTTACTTTACTTAAGAGCTCGTACACTGCCGGTAAGCAAATTTTTTTACTTTACCTTACTTTGCTTACCGGCAGTGTACGACCAGCCTTAGGATGTTTCAAAATTCTCAACTGACAATTGCGTTTGAATTTCTGTGCAAAATAAAATCTTTTAAATTAATTTGTAGGGTCTCTTCCAATGTAGAAAAATACAAGGTTCAAGTTTCTTTATTTATATGAAGTCTCGAAATTTAAAGTGTAAATCCTATAGATTATACTTTATTATTGTAAACAGTTTTTGTTAATATTATTTATAAGTTTCCATAAACAAACAAAGTAAAATTACCTTATCAAAAAGCAGTGCAACTCAATTTATATGAAAATATATGAGAGTCCAGAAAGTAAACTTAAATATTATTCTAACTGCAATACTGTAGATTGCTGAAACAAAAAATGTTTTTCAAACTTAGATTTTCATAAGAATTTCTCCCAAACTTAGCAAAATATTCCCTATCTATAAGATAAAACAAGATTTTTTTTATAATTTTGGCGGGCAATTTTACCGGGCTTCTTTGAAATTTCCAAGCGCAGCAAGGCGGTAAATTGCCGGCCCAGGGCTGGTCCCATCTCTAAATCGTAGTGAACATTTCGAATTAGATCAGATGCATATATAAGTAAAAGTATTTTTGATATGAATTATCGCATGAAAAAATACACTTGCTTTTGTTAGTTTGATTTTTGGGTATGTGTGCATTATATATTAATTTCCAACTTTTTGATAACTTTCAGATCGTATTTAGGTTCGCAATAAAATTTGAAAGTATGTGTAGCTGTTAAAAAAATTCTTTAGATATGTGCAGATATGTGTTATTAATTACTATTTTGCTTTAGTCATTTACCTTTTTGCATTCCAAGATAAACAATCGCAGACATTGCGCTTCTTTGGTGATAAAATACTTGTTTACATTTAACGAGCGTAATTTAATGAGTGATCAAAGACAATTATTCAACGAGTTGAGAAAATACTAAGAAAATTGCTTGGATTTCTTTAAAACCTAGTTAATGTATAAATTTTAAATTATAATTGAAATTGTTTTGTAGTAAGTAGGTCATGTGTGTGCAATGTACACTGTACATATATCTCTTATATCTGCAAAATCAAAGTGGATTTCGCTTTTTCTCAAAATGTCTGGGCCTCAGGCTATGTGATAAGCTAATATATTTTTAATATAGTAAACATAAAATACTGAATTATATTCTCCATTCCATACATCACTAGTAAGCATAAATATGTCCATTCTGACAATGTTCAAATACTACACAGACGAAAGTTCAAAATGAACTAATTGAATGGTCAATTTAATGAGTCCATTTGGAAATAACAAAATTTAGTATTTTTGTGTTGATGAATAAAATTTTAGCATTTAACAGGTAGTATGAATTCCTTAAAATAAACGATTGAATATTAAGCAATCTTATAAACGGTTCGTTCCCAAAATTATATATATATATATATACTTATATAATAAACGAAATTAAAATGCCTAATTTTTATTATTCGCTAATATAATAAAATATTCAATATTATAAAAATTATGAAAATATTCTTTAATATTATATATTTTTAAGCATAAGTAACTAGCAACTTCAAATAAATCTACCCACGGTGTTTGTGCACCTATAACGCCAAGTCCTGCAAACAGTATTTGTTTTAGTTATTAGCAAAACGCCGAAGAGTGACCAAATACATTAATAAAATAATAATATCATTTAATTTGTTGATAATCATGCTACGTAACCAGATGAAGGCAATTTAGAATATACAAGATGGATACGTATAATTTTGAATTAAAATTTCCAAATGCAAATTTTAAGTTGAATTTTTCCAAAAACTTTATGTTAAAACACCGAAGAACGAAAATAGATATGTCTATAAACATATTATGGGTAAGCTTAAAATTACACAAACTAAGCAATGAAATGATAAGATCTTAACTTTTTCTGGTATTTACTGCAAAAAAGGATTTTGCATGTATTAAGATAGGCTATAAAACAATGAAGTCGCAAGATGGCGCGTTTAAAAATTTCTTAATATGTCCTATCTTTAATATGGTAAATATTGATTTCAAAATATTCTTCACAGTGATAGAAATTATTCAAACCTATTCGCATATTCTTTAACATTTGAGATTAAAAGACATGATTTCCTTTTTCTCTTTCCATTAAGTGATTAGATTTCCTCAAAAAGAAATTAATTGGAAATACAATACTTTTTCAACAAAAGCAGGTTTGTAGAAAGCACACTTGCAATAACAGTATTTGCCCCACCGCTAAAAAAATTTCTCGCCGCCTTCTTTGTTTCAACTATGGATTTTTCATCAGATGATAATTTATCATCTTATAAGAAATCGATGGTGTGAACGCTATTCCAACTCCGGCTCTACTGATAAAAATATGATGAACATAAAAATGGAATAAATCATATTTTATATTTTTATTGTTAATATTATAGTTTCCTAAATTTCAATATTTTGTGGAATCCACAATAATAATTAACAAGTTAAACAATTCTGTTCTGAAGTTTTGTGGAATCCACAAAAATAGAATTCTCTTCAGAGATTTTGTGGAATTCACAAAAATATACAGTCGAAATAAAATTCCCTTCCAAAACTTTTGTGGTATCCACAAAAATATTTTGCAAATGAAACAAAGCAAATTCCTGAAATTTTGTGGAATCCACAAAAATAGAAAATCGAAATAAAATTCTCTTGCGAAGTTTTGTGAAATCCACAGAAGTATTTTACAAGTGAAATAGCAAATTTCTGAAATTTTGTGGAATCCACAAAAATAGACAATCGAAATAAAGTTCTCTTACAGAAACAATTAACACTTATAAATTCACTTAGCAAATCCTTACTATAGTAAACCAATTACTAAGTACAAAAATAAATCATAAAAAATTTAATTAAACTTTTACAAATCAATCATTATGGGACTGCAGCTTCCTGAAAAATATAGTGATAATGCAAGTTATTTGAATATTGGCATGCAAAATTAAGATATAGCATAGAATAAATATTCAAACATTGCTTCAAATTGAAGTATCTAGTAGAAAAATCCCTTAGTCACTAGGGGTATGACTATTACTTCAAATTTTCTAAATTTTTATTACAGCATGGGATTTTGGTTGAGATTTTGGATATAAACTTCAATAAATGTAATAGTTTTGATTTTTTTCAAAAAAAATGTCACGCCTACTTTTTAAAAAAAAATTATAGCATGAATACATGTTAAGATTTCACATTCAATACAGTATTCATCAGAGATGGAAGCGGTACTCTCAATTGGTGACCATGACTACTTCGGTTACGGTCACCCCCTAGCCGGTTTTGACGGTCCTCACATTATAAAGTACAGGTTTTGACCATTTTACCTGGTTTTATCCTGTTTCTAGGTCCAAATCTTTTTTTGACCGGTTTCCGGACATTGCTGTTTCCGTCCGTTTTTGCATTATATTATGCATTTGTACAGTTGAAAAATGTGTACTGAACGTATACAGGTTAAAGTTATCGGATTAACCCTAAATATCTCGTTCATTAAAAGACACCATCCGAAGAATCGAGACAAATCACCAAATGCTTTTAATGTTGCACATTTTAATAGTGTTTTGTTTAAATATTTTTAATCTTACGTAAATATATATTAAGTGATAGATTTTAATAATTGATGGCACGCTGTGCCTACTTCTAAACATCAATGGTGATGATCTTGAAACTTAATTTTAAGCCTCATTAATAAGCCCAGCGTAACGCCCTTGGTGATCCGGAAATTAAAATAATTCCGGCAAAGTAAAAATTCCGCCATTCGTAGTTAATCAAACCATAGACTACGAAATATATTATTTATCAGTCTCTGATTAAACGTGACGTCATTTACTCTGAGAGTATAATCTAAATATGAATTATGGGATCTTATAGGTTTGTGCCTTTAATAACACAGTTGGCAATGGGCACGTTTACAAACAGTTTCTCTAAGTTCTAAGTGATTACTATTCGCAATGTATAAAAGGCTCTTGCAACATGATGTTGTCAAGATCGGATTTCTACATTTTTGAAGAATAGTTGTTTGAAGATTTTGAGTTACCAATGGATTCAGGCAACACCCAAGAAGGTTGTTCTTACGTCAGAAAACTCAAAGTAAAAAGCACAATATACCGACAATATTATTAACCCCAAAAGCCGATGATTTTATCTTAATGTCTCTTTTTTATAAGTAATATGTGTTTTTTACTGAAAAATATAACGGTAAAAGTTAAATGGAGAGTTACAATTTAATATGGTGTTATTGTCTACATACTTAGATCCTTCGAGATCTTATTTACAGAATTTATATCACTAAATCGACATTCAGTGTTCAATAGGACTATTACGTAATGCACTTGTATTGATTTAAAAAAGGCGGCTGAATTGCCAGTGTAAAATTAAACATAAGGCAAACAAGACACATGCCTTAGAGCCAGCCAAAATTTTAGATCACAAAAAATTTGGGGGAGTATTATTTTTTATCGTCTCTCATACATTATTGTCAAATGTGGTAATCATTAGGCACTTCTTGAGGTGAAATTAAGTCCGAAAGTCAATATTGAAGCTTTGTTAGTCGTTAAATGTTGCTGCTTCTTTTTTAAAGGAAACCAAAACAACTTAAATATATTTATTTCTTAGCTATTCAGGAGAACTACTGTTTCTAGATCACAATCACTGTGCATTTGTATTTTTAAAATTTTAAATGGCTTTAAATGTTCAGCTAGGTGCGGGCATTTAATTTTCAATTTAGAAGGAAATGTAATATTACACACTAACTCCAATATGCTTTTCCTGTTGGTACACAGCTTAATTATATCAGAATACCAATCATAGACTGGGTGCCACTGTGAATGAATTAGGGTAAGTATTAATTTAATTTTATACGACATTTGCATTCATTGGATGTTAGGAAGTTGTATGTCATCTTTGTAGTAGTTACAGTATAGTAATGGAGTAGGTCGAGAGTGATCATTGTTCTTCCAGATGGCGTTGTTGACTGCTGTTTGAATTAAGTTGCTTTTATTTACCAGTGCGTGGAATTGCAATTGGTACATTAGCTTGTCAATAGCAAAACACTAATTGATTTAGATTTCCCACAATTGACATTTTTCGGTTACTGATAAAATTTAAGAGAGCTTTTTTGTCGGATAAAAAGCTATTCAAGTTTACTCTACTTTCTGATTCAGTTCATAATTTAATACCAAGTATGTTAATTTCTTCATGGTTCCATGTACATTTATTGGTCCAGTTCCTCGATTGGCTTAAACCTGTATAAACTAACTTTGATTTATTAATTGATTATCCGCTATATAATATAGCTTATTAAATTCTTCCAATAACTGAAATACCTTCCCTAAATTTGTCTGGTCTGATGCTACATTGGTAACATCATCAGCAAATGCCAGGTATTAGAGTGAAGGAAACTATTTATTTGATGTGATGTATTTTCATGAATTAACAATGGCTCAATCGCAAAAATTAAATAGAATACATGAGAGGAGGCATCCTTGCCGCACCCCTCTGTGTACTTTAATTGTTGGTGAAAGAAAACCATTTATTAATAAGTACGATTGGTTATTAGTATACATTGCCTTGATTAATGTCATGATATTACTCGGGCTCTTCATTTTTGATAGGATATTAAAAGGTAGCCGTGGTTAATCGAATCATTCGCTTTATTAAAATCTATATTAAGGACACCAACATTCTCTATTATTCTTGCATGTGTCAATAATGAATTGTAAGGCTAAGATGTTTAGTGATCCTCTTCTTCCCTTTATACATCCTGCTTGGTTAACACATATATATATTTTTGTGCAACTAATGACAGCCTATTATTAATTATATGGGATAATATCTTTAGGTCCATATTTAGTAATGATATAGACCTCCAGTTTTGAGGTGAGTCCAGATCTTTGGTTTTTTCGGAATAAGTTTGATTACAGCGTTTGTAATGGAGTGGGTAATTGCGCCATGTTAAAGGATAGAATTTTCTAAACGTTTTAGGAAAGGTAATAATATAGTTTTAAAGATCTTGTAGAAATTTGAATTGATTTCTCTTTGTTGCCAGGTAGTGCTGAAGTATTTTTAGAAAAGTTTGAGAATTATTAGCAGTGGGCAAGTGGCCGCTATGGCAACAGTACATATAAATCTGAAAGTCGGAGACAACCAAAACATAAAAGGCAAATAAATGATGGAGATGCTACAGATGCGGTGGAAGGGATGTCAGGTCAGCAAAAGTTTAAGGTTACTACGTAATGTATGAGGAAGATATTGATGTTGCTGTTAAAGGATTGGTTACTGTGTATTCAAAAGATCTGTGTTCTGATTTTCCAGCAGAATTTCGACAATTCATGTGCTGGTATAAAGAACAGAGACACAATGAAGAAGGTGAGGGATCAAGTTTTCAGAAGATGTTTCAAATGCTGCACATTTCTTGTGTCTATCAAGCATTTCCAAATACTGAACTAGCACTGCGGATCTACTTATGTCTGATGGCAACCAATTGTTTTTTCACAACTCAAAAGAATTAAAGATGTAAAACTATCGACAATATGGGTCAACAGCGTCTTGGTGTACTGTCACTTCTTTGCATTGAAAGTGATTTGCTCAACAAGGATAAACTTCAAAAAACTAATTGACAATTTTGTAGTTGTAAAAACACGCAAAGTAACTTGCCAAAGTGTGTTAAATTTAAATTTAAATGCCCATATTTTCAGGCCACTTGTTAAAAGTGTGCCTTACGCCCAGAAAAGCCTTAATCCAGCATTGTGAATTGCATATGTGATCTACCAACTTTTTCGCACAACCGTACAATGCACAGAACTAAAAAATTTGTAAATTACAGTTCATTTAAGTAAATATAGTTATAAGCTTGAGACTTGAGAAACTGCCAGTTACACAAGCGCTGAAGTGAAATTAAGGATGACCTGGTCCGGTCCGTGACCGTTCCGGTGGTCAGTACCAACAGGCTTCCATCACTTATATTTATTATGTTTGAATGTACATATATTAATATTATATATAAACGTAAATTATTCGGTATTCAAAACACTTACAGGGCAAATTGGCAAAACTCAAGTGCTGCAGTCTAGCTTAATCATAATGAAACCTGACTGGAAAGGTGTTCAAAGCCTTAATTGGTGAAGGAACAAATAATTGCAAATCCAAGTTGCTATGGTGTACAAAAAGCCGTCATCTCAAATGATTTAGAAATACAATTTACGGGGTATTTTAAAACGGAAGAATACGGAATGCATTTCAAAATATGATTTTTTTGAGCACAAAGTAGTTGTGTTAAAAATAAAAATTCTTGAGGCAACAACTTTTCATCTTTGAAACCAGAGCAGAAACAATTTTCATTCCATTGCTGCTAATCTTGAAAAGTATGATGTTATTATATTAGATGCAAAAAATACAAAAACTACAGGAAAATGAAAAGCATATATATATATATATTCAAATATATATATATATATTCAAATATAGTACTTAAGCAAAATAATCTTAGATAACCTATAATCCACAACTGAGCGCTTTTCAATAATTTATAATCTTCATTTAAGTTCATCATGAGGTACAAATGATATCTTGTGTAGAGATTGTTTATTCAAATGAAATATGCGGCATATTAATAATTGACCTGATTTTAACAATAAATAGTTGTAGTAATTGCCCACAACTTAGGCGAGATTTAAGATTTTGAAATAATTCAAAAACAGGTGGCTTTTTTAAATTTTTTTAAGAACCTAGCACTTACTGCCCTCTAAAGTTATATTGATTCCAACTTAAATATTTGTGCAATGCTTTAATTGCTTTGCAAAATGTACTTATATAAAAGCATTGTTACACTTGCTACATGTTTGTTTGATATTTGAAAATCTCATTGAAATGACCAAAATATTAATAATCTTGCCATTTCTTTTTGTTTCGTTAATATAATATCAAAGTACAAATATCAACACTTAAGAAATACAAACATAATATTCTGGAATTTCAACAATGAGACTGACCAACCATGAGAATATCATAAGTATTGCAACAGTCTTTCTAGGAAACGAACTAAACTTGAAAGGAAAATTGAGTATGAGAAATCTTTCCAAGGCAAACAGCATTAGTGATAGATTTGTCACGCTAAACATTTTGCATAATATTATCAAACTAATTAGAATTTCTTAAGTTTTTAATAATACTATCCTAAAATAATAATCTAAATATAACACCTACAAAAAACCGAATTAACTACAATTCTAAAAAAATCTGAACGAACACTGACGTCTCTTAAAATCTATTAAATATTTAAAATAACAGTGATGCGGCATACACAAATACTACTTTAAGCGAAATTATTGATGATAAATTTTAAACCTAAATGTGGCAAGTCTTACAAAAGGTATTGTTAATGTTAGTAAACAAACGTATTTTTACGACCCATTAATATTAAGAGAAAAATATGCAACTAATATTTTTCTATAGTAGTATATAATTATGATAATTTTGCAGAAGATTGTTTTTTATTTGTAGTAAAAATATTTATATTTCATTACGCTATAATATTAAGCCCAAGTAATTTGCAACACCAGTTAAATTGCATTGCATATGTACTAGCATTTGTAATTATTCTTTATAACCACTAAATATATAAAAACGAATTTCATTTGCATTTTTAGGAAATAATTTAGAGACACTGATGACAATAGAAATTAATAAGAAATTTTTCAATTGAATGAAAATGCATTTTCGCTGTAATTCCTAAATAATATTTAGTTAGTAATGTTTGGAAAAAATCTAAAAACTATGTGCATGATAGCAAAAATTTTGAGGCAACCAAATTGCCCTTATGCAGTCTGATGTATTTTTAATATGACAAGCTGATTTTCACATTTTCAAGCACTTCCATGCCGATTTATTAGGGAGTGTGTATATTGTGACACATTTATTGGTGAGAGAGTTTAAATTTATTCAAAATATTAAAGATTTTTTTTTAAAACTTCCATTGTTTTAAAAAATTTTCAAATTCCCTACATATCTAATGATAAAAATATAAGTGATGCATTGCATATTTTGTATATCTCTGGGGCTCGTAATTTAAAAGATTTCAAACTATTCTTCAGAACACAATCAAAATATAAAATATTTCCTATGTTGTTTAAGGCTAAGCAAGAGTGTATGAACATAATGACTTATTTTAAAAAAATGTGCAAAATTTTGGCAATTGTTATAACAAACAATAACTACCCAAATTTTTTATACTTTTAAATTTCAATTTATTTAGTACGAATATTAATAGTAAATGTGTTACGAAAATCAATGCATAATCTTCATTTCGTCTAGCAATTTTACGCACATTTTATATGTTCAAAAAATTACGTTCATCTCTCACATTCAACTTCAAATCTAAATATTAGTCTATAATAAATTCCAAAACTTGCAAAGTTCTCATTAATTAGAAAAGCTACGCTAATTTTTGTATGAAGGATGTGAACTACATATAATAAAACATATATTTATAAGCCTAGTACATGTAAGAATATAAAAATGTCAAACCTGTACGTTAAATGGACAATATAGCAAAACATTTGACAGTAGCCTACTTTTCCACTAGTTAGATAATAGACAAAATTGAAATAGATGCCCAACGAAATACCTGACCCAATGTCAGCTATTAGAATATTAATAATGTAAACGACAAAAGCAAATTTCAAAAACTCAGAATTTAACATTAATAGTACAGCCAATGCATTACTAGCAATACCAAAGATGCAGTAGAAGAGGTTGGACCATGACAATGCAGGCGTAAATGCTTCCCAGTCAATCTCGTAGGTTGCATTCTTCATCATTAATCAATTAATATTTGCGAAAATATTTAAGGCAAATATCAACCAATCAATTTTCGGCATGAATATTCGAAATGCATTTGAATTATATAATGTAATTCGAGGATATATGGTCTCGATAATGGCCATAAAAAATTCTATTAAGATTATATTGTAGATGAGAAATTACAATACCTGAAATATCGCGTCAACACACCCATTTTATTTACGGGGATAGTTGTTGTGGTAGTGCTTAATGGTATAGTTTTTCATGCTATATTTTATAGTTCCTTGCTCATACAAACCCCTCAAATAAGCTAAAACCACTATATTTTTTGTTAGCGGTAATCCCTGTCCTTTAATGTTACTCATCAGTTCATATTTGTAATTGGAATGATTTTTACAACCTGGGACAGAAGGTCTTGTTAGAACGTACTGGCAGGGGCCCAGCTAACCGGGGGTGCTGGGGGTGATGCAACTCTCNTAAGAATTTAGCAGATGTTGCACTAATTAATAAGTCTATCCATTTCAACATTTTTTGCTAATGCACCCCGTCAAATATATTTTCTCACTGGGCCTCTGCGTACTGGCATCAGACCCAAGAAAGTTTCCACTCTATGAATCATTTTACAATGTCTAAAAAGCCTAGAAAAAGTCTGGTATATTTGCAACAAGATAAGATATATCATGCAAATTATCTGATTTTGAAAAAATGCAAGCATCAAAAAAATTTCTAAATTCAGATTTTTAAATTATTCACATAAATTTTTGAATCTTTCACTTAATTCTTAGTCGCAATAATAAAGAAATTTAAAAATAGGGCTTCGAACTTCTGGCGAAGGGATTACACTAATCTGTATATGAATTTTTTCATTGTGATGAGGTATTTACATTTCATTATCATGTTTTCAGTGAAGTTCAGATAATTATGAACAGCATTTGGAGTACCTTTCCATAAACACTAATCCCATAGCATGTTGATGGCCCATCTTCCTTGGTATCTTTCTTCCATTCCACAAATATCTTCATAGAAGCATTAAATATGCTCCTCATTTTAGTCACTAGCCTCGGCAAGAAACTAGTCTAAATGAGAACTCAGAAAATTCCACTTCCCCATCATTCTGGCTTTGAATGTATGCAAGTTCTTGAATAGATTTTCTACCACATGTTCAGAGTCTTAGCTGAAATTTGTACCAAGAAATGCATTGACAATAAGTTGACTAGAAAACAATCCAACAAATTAAATGCTGCTAAGTTTATTTTGAAGCTAATCATTAAATCTCTAGCTTAGTGTCACTAAGAC
>CABFPE010000325.1:756275-769565 GCA_900660155.1 Hofstenia miamia | reverse complement strand
ATAAATGACGAACCTGACTTTGCGGGGTTTTGATATATGGTGTTGGACTTTAGCTGTAAAAGGTTTCTTCTTGTAAAACTTAAAATAATAAATTAATACTGCAAGGATGATGACCATAACTAAAAATATGAAAACGAAGAGAAATACGACGCCATTTAATGTCGAAGTGCTGTCATTAATTGGTCGTTGGCTATGGTTACTGTCATAACTTCCACCTCGCCCAGCCGCGGAGCAGTCGGGGGGCGCCCAATCATTGTCACAGTGACATCTCCCGTTGCTGTTGCAAACTCCGCGAGAATTGCAATTGCAAACTGAGCCGGTATTTTCAAGACATTTTATTAACACAAATACTAAAAAGAACCTGCGTTTAACTAAAAAAACATTTTTTTATGTTGAAAAAATATATAAAAAAAATATAGAACTCTAAGCTTCTGTTTTTTTAAAAAAAAATCTGTATATACCGTATATTGTATCTCTCTATATTCTCTATTATCTCTTCCAGTCAAATTTACTCATTGACAATAAATATTTTGTTGCTAGAAAATGTCATGTAATAAATTTTCAATATTTCTTTTGTATTATTATAGATTACTTCGAGCATTAAATAAATTGTATTTTTAACTAGATAATATACAAACACTTGTTTGAATGCAACAGACTTCATTGATGAAAAATTACTGTATTATGGACACATTTCACTAAATGATTCAATACTTAGTGAAACATCTACAAAAAGCTATTTTAAATAGATTTGCAAAAATTGGATCATGGATTAAAAGAAGAATAGTTACAACAAAACTAAAGTTTTGGAATTAAAATGATCAAAAACATTAGGTATGTGATCAATGATACTATATTTATATATGCAACGTTCGAATAGTTTTCTATGGGCAATCTGAATTAATTGATGACACTTCCAATTGCTATGGAAAATATGTGGCTAGGACTAAAACCAACCACGCTGTTCATTATAGTATGAATCTTCTATGCAAAATAGTTCTATCTGCATCGCAATCTCCGATTTCTATGACCATTTTTATTGTAGCAAACCACCACTCAAATATTTTGAATCTTTACTTCCTAGAAGATACAAGGACAATTGCACTCCTTCCAATGTAATTGCAAAGGCTAATGACTACAAATCAGATCAAAATGATCTTGCTGATATCATTAAATAGAATCAAATTTCACCAAGACTTAAAAATGCATGGTAATTAATTTTTCAACATTTCAAAGAGAAAATACTTTTATAATCTTTAAATTTTTTCAATCTCTTACTTTAATCTTTCTTAACTAAGAAGTGTTTTTGCCCCATGGATACCCATGGGTTGACCCGCCTACTTCCATCTCTGCCCCCAATCCAAGTACATATTGAAATTCGGCATGGGTATGATAGTAAATAAAAAGTTATTTTGAAAATTTTCAAAGCAGTATGTGAGTTGCAGTGATAAATTATTTAAATCACATACAAGCTATGCAACTCCTAAGAAATATTGAGAAAAAAATATATCTTTTGTAAGCATATATATTTCAATAAACAACAATTTTTGAAAAGATTCCATGCAACATTATGTTGTAAGAGACTGTGCAAAATTCGAGAAAAATTGGAAAATGCAAAGTATGATGTTGAGATAGAGTTTGCATGGTACGTTTTTATAATGTTTCCGAAACAAAGCGAATTATTTTACAAAAATAAGGAATAAATCAAATTTAGATGAATTTTCAGTTGAAATTTCATCAATTTTGTGAAAGAAAGACTCGATGAATATTGACGAAAAAAACAAAACAATCATTGACAATTTTGAAAAAAAATGCAAAAATGAACCCGCAGGTGATACTCTTAACGAGGCAAATCTAAGCAAAAGTCAAGTTCTAGTAAAAACTTTAAAATTGCGAAGAACAAACGAATTTCCTGAAATTGTTTGAAATATGAAAAAGCAGCTACATTGCAATTGTCTAAACTTCCTTTAACTTATATAGTTAGTTGAATTTAAATAAAAATAGATGGTTTGCAATAGTCAAAGAGCAAGTGACAGCTTACGATAAAAGCAGGGCAAAATGAAAAAAAATGAAAATAAAATTCGAATGTTTGATCAAGTATCGAACGTAAAACTTGTGAAAATCATAATGGGAAAAATAAAAGAGGAAGGGTTTACCATGCCACCTTAAAACAGGATTCCCTTAGCATGCGACCAGGTCCATTATTGATTCTAACGGTTAGTGATTTTAATCAAATTAAAAATTCGATTTCGCTTGTGAATAAACTTAAAACTTCATATAAACACCTAGTACGCATGAAATTCAGTGAAGATCAAATACATTGGATTCAGAAATTGACGATAAACTTCAAAAGCTTTAATAGATATGTCCGTCAATGTTTTCGACAACAAAACAATTTAATTGAATCACCTATTAAAATATGTGTCAATGATCCAATAAAAGACATTTCTAGATTTTCACTCAAATGTTAGATTCTTAGCGTTTTACCTACAACATGTATCTCATCAAAAAATCGAGTTTGTCAAATTAAAATGGTCAAGGACTGTATTATTAAATAAACGACCACTCGGCACAATGATATCCAAGTAAGGTTTCCGCACAATGCGGTGCATTGTAGACCCTGTTTTTTCAGGTTCACCAATCTGACAGCATGAAAAGGCGAAAAGCACAGGAGTGAATTCAATACCTAAGGTCAATAAAAGCCACACAAAAAACCTATTCTACATATCACTAAAAAAGCCATGCCTAAAATGTGATTACGCTATTGCTGACAAGTGACAAAATTTATAATGTACGGGGGATTTTTCAAGTGTTTACGTTTTGCCTGTCAATGTATTCAGCTTTAATTGTGATGTATGTAAGAAAATCCCTACAATCAAAATTCGTCAGTGATGCGGGTTTTAATGCATTCTAAAAAGCGACCTCACAATGTCAGCAATGCCATGGTGGTTTCAACGTAAATTTCGTATCAAGCGATTTTTTTACCCACACACCAATCAGTTAAATACTCACTCTGTTTAACGGTCGCTCTTTTAGTAACTAAATGGTATGTAATTCAGAAGAAATAATTAACCATAAAGACCATAAACTTATGACGTATGCAAAGTCAACCTGCTAACATATTTTATCTCCATACCCATTCTATGCCAAAACACGTATTTTTAATTAATTGCCGTTTTAATTAACTGGATTCAATTGATTGTGAACTTGCATTTTATACATTAACTTATTTGGAGAAGAGACTTGTCCTTACCCATTCAATTTTCTATTACTTGATAAAAATTGCGCCCAATATTGTACACCATCAAATATATGGACAATATTTTACTTTCCACCAATCATAAATAGTGAATAGAAAACAAATAATAATGATTTTGCTAAAAATTGAACTTCTAATTGAAAAGTTTTCTTGGAATTGTATCCATTTTTTGTATACTTTGTTTTTGTAATGAGATTAAAATTTTCAATGTTGATATCATGAATGTGATTAAAAATTTCTGATGTTAAATGGCCATTGATGTGCTCTTTGATTCGCGCATCGAAATGACGGATGGTTTCACCGGTGTATAATTTCTTACAATCATCACAAGTATATTTATAAACTAACGATGAAGCCAATACTTTTGATATTTGATCTTGTTTGGAAATTAAATTTAGTGTTTTGAATGATTGAAATATTGGAATAATCTTTGTAAATTTTAGAATTGTATAAAATGATCGTTGCTTATTTTTCAATTAAATTGTATTATTTTCAATAAATTGTAATTTCCAATATATATCTTTCTTAGTTTCATTTATATCTTTATCAGATTTTTAATGATTAGTTGCTAATAAACATTGATCTACAATTTTTTTATATGATGATGTGGATATCCATTATCATATAATTGATCTAAGGAATTTGTAATTTTCAAATATGACAATCATATGACAAAACATCTGATTGTATTAATTTATCGCAATAAGAATCAAGTGGTATGTAAAGTCCGCTGTTCGTTTTCTTGGTAAATATTTCAGTTTCATATGATTTTCCATGATTTGTTACTGTAGCATCTAAAAAATTTATCTTCTTCTCATTTTCCTGTTCTAATGTAAATTTTATTTCAGGTAATTGATTATCTATAAAGTCAAAAAAGTCGTCAATTTCTCTTTGATTGTGAAACACAGCAAATACATCATCAACATATCTATGATAGCATAGAAATTCATTGCCTTCAAATTCAGATTCAATTATATCCATTGCGAAACTAGCCATTGTAGGGCCCAAGGGCGAACCCACAGCCATTTCATCAATCTGTTTATATATATATACACTATATATATATATTTGGGCTGGCCATATTAAAAGTGCACAGTGGGTACACTACCTATTGTAAGTAGGGATGGGATGCTGATAGTGAATTGAAAAATATAATATATCGAACGCGCACCATTTCTTCGTGATCGTCACATCGCTAATTATCTCGGGTGGCTAGACGTGCAATTCAATCAAAATGTGACAGATCACTTTTGAACCAATCACTAGTCTAACCGTGGCCTTACATCAATTCCAAAACAGCTTGGAGCGTTCTGATTGGCTAACACAAAGTAAATTAATACAATAAATAAATTTTGAATAAATGGAATAAACATTTGTATAATTAAACAGAACTCGCTGGGCCCCACAAATACGTACAAAACAGGATACAAACATTTCGTTAGAATAAAAGTGGAAAAAGATCAAGACAGTCCTAGCGTCCTATTTATAGAACAGTCCCATACTTCAAAGGAGTTGAAAATATCTTTGTTTAGTGTATATTTTTAATAAATATGTTCATCTTTTTCGAATAAAGTGTCCTTGTAAATTTTCCACGAATGGGTTAAACAGGTCTATATACAAATAGGAAAAGTTGTATGCGCACTAGTTTTAGATTTTTTATTTCGCTGTACTAGGTCCGTCGCACACTATCGTTAAGGTAGCCTTAACGGCAGTGTGCGATGGTATTTCTTAAGTTAAGGTTAAAATCGAAGTGTACGTTCTCGTTAAGGTAAGGTTTAAGTTACCGGCAGTGTGTGACGATCTAGAGTGGGTCGCACACTGCCGTTAAGTTAAGGTTTGTAAACAATCTCAGAATTGCAAAAACCCGAATTTTGTTAATAAATGATATATCCACACATGCTTAATTATTTTAGGTAAGAATGCATATATATATATATATATTTATTTATTTATATATATATAACGTTTATTCATAGCTATATTTGAAAGTTAAATAACCATTTAAAGCTTTATAAAGCAAAACTCGAGTAAATTATTCTTTTTTATGTATGTCAATAATATCGTAGCACATTGCCTTTTCTGAACAAATGCAAATTAAACTAAATTTATATTTAGTAAATTTTACATAATTTAATGATATTAGTGTCGCGTCTGGGCCAGAGCTGCAACCGTGCCGTGCTCGTGCCGTGCCTAAGATTTTGTGTTATTGATCCGTGCCGTGCCGTGCCGTGCCTAAAATTTATTGAATATACCAGCACCAGAAATACAACTTTTTTGTACTATTTTAATGCTCGTATTACATTATGCTAGTATCTGTTTGATAATATAAACGATTCTAAGAAATAGATTTGCATAGAATTACATTGCGGGAATTTTTAAAATGCAATAGCAATATTAGAATTCTCGTTCCCGTCGCTATGCTACATATTTCTTCTTTGACATTTTGCAAAATTTCAAACATTGCTAATAGATGTATTCGATATTTTATTTTGCGATTTCTGTCGAACAGTCATAAGGCATATTTAGAACATAACAAATAATCTGCTACGTATTATTTATTGTTTCAAAGTTTATAGTTTATGGCTTAAATATTACATTATTTATCTATGCAGAAAAAGTTTTCCAAAATTATTATTTACCTTTATTTAAATTTTCATATTGTTAGACTAACATACATTCAATTAAAATAAGCAAGCCCTATTTCAATATTTTTTCAAAAATAAAGTTTTTGTTTTAATTTTATCGAAAGTGATCACAATATTTTTATATAAAACCGGACACATAATTGTGTTCTAAAACTCTGGCGTAAAATAAGTTTTTTTTCCAAAAATTAAAGTAAACTAGCAAGCAAAGTAGTACAATTACACATGTAAGTGACTGACTTGTTACTTTGAATTCGATGTATTTGTCACAACTGCAAGGGTATTACGGTTTTCTAACCCAACCCAACTCAAACATCTTTTACAAAAAACGGATCCAAGAAATGTGCGGTGTGCGGTAGCGGAGCACCGCACCGCGGTATATTGCGGTAGCGGTCGAGTATTATGGCTGGCGGTGCAGTGCAGTGTGATGTGGCGCGGTGCGGAGTGGTTACTAAAAATATTTCAACCCCTAAAAGTGACATTGTCCTTTAAAGCAATGTATTAATTCGTTATATAAATTATATCATAACTTGAGTAAGATAGCCNATATATATAAATATAGAGTCGCTTTGTACATTGAGGAATCGCTGTGTACACTTGAGACTCGCTGTGTACACCCACGACAATTTTTTAAAATATTTTTACAGTACATTCTAAATTTTGGGGTTTTTAACACATAAACTATTTCAATTTGTAAAATGTTGTTGCTGATGTGCATTCCTTTGCAATTAATACATAAATTAAGCATTGTTAAGAAAATAATAGCTAAAAAACTTAGAAAAAAATTTTATAAACTCTCTGTGTACCCTTATAAAATTTTGAAGTTGCATAAAATTAACAATATTTTGCAAATATATTGCATTTAACAATATTTTGCAAATATATTGCATTGTGCTTCTTATTAACGATTCTGTTACTTAAAGTTTAAAAAAACAACTTTTAAAAGCATGGGGGCCAGAGTCGCTGTGTACCTTTGAAATTACGACCCAGAGTCACTCTGTACAGGCAACCAGTCATTTTCAAGGTACACAGCGACTCTATATATATATATATATATATATACATCGTTTATTCATAGCTATATTTGAAAGTTAAATAACCATTTAAAGCTTTATAAAGCAAAACTCGAGTAAATTATTCTTTTTTATGTATGTCAATAATATCGTAGCACATTGCCTTTTCTGAACAAATGCAAATTAAACTAAATTTATATTTAGTAAATTTTACATAATTTAATGATATTAGTGTCGCGTCTGGGCAGGATTTTTAGATCAGGTCTATCAGGATTAATCCGGTCAGGTGTGAATCATCGTAAATCAAGTCCAGATCAAGAAGGATCGGAGGCAGTTTTGACAATATCCATGTGGTTTGATCGATTCTATATCATTTTGATTTTATTAAATCTAAAAATCTTGTAAAATTAGAATGGTTTTGGTACCAGTACTTTACTTAGGTTCATTCCCTCATTACGTATGCGAACTGTCGTATAGACTGGCGTAGAACACCGAAAATGATAAACGGGAATAACAGTATATAATTCTGTAATCACAAGCGTTTTGTAGATTTAAGATCAGCTGTCAGATAATTATAGGGTTAACCTGTTTACCAAATGACAAACTTATCTCCACTTTCCTCTAAATTACATTAGTAATATATTTCATATTTATTAAATGCTATCTTAGTTAAAATCAATATGTTACCATGGTTGCATGACTGTTTAAGTCTCACTAATAATCATTTATTAGAATGATTTTCTGTTTTTTAAAAATGTTAACTAAAACCGATGTTTGCTTTCACGTACAGTGTAAAAAAATATAATTCGCCAGGAGAGGATGAGGATTCTTTTATAACATCCCTTCCGCTATGAACATTAGGTTTAAATCATGAGCACGTTTGAAAGCATATGGCTATGTGCATAATTTAATGTTAATGTATAACAAAACATTCTAGGACAAAAAATTCCTAAAATGGCTAACACTTTTACAGTTAAATCCAGCGCGAAAGATTTAATTTTGAATTTCTGNATATATATATATATATATATATATATATATAAATATATATATCTTGAGTATAACGTACTTGGTATGGCCAATTTGAAGACATGCTGAGAGCTGATGATGGTTAACAAATATATTTTATACCTAATAATAAAATTTATTTATATTTTAAATACGAATATAGAATTTTGAAAATATTAAAAACATAACAAGTGTATTATGCACATTTAAAAAAATGATATTGTTTAGCTTAGTTATTAATTCACATTTTGTACACGTAATTGAATTCAAATCATTTCGTATATTGCAGAGGATGTTTGAATAATTTCTGTGACTTATGTGATCATGTAAATAATACTGTAGTATTTAGAATACAATGTTTGTTAAACAAAGTCTGTGCAACATAACTTGTACTACACGATATAGGCATAGGTCTACATTATTCCATTCAAATAACGTCGAAAACAAACTCATTTCAGCCAACGTTTGCCCAAGAAAATTCCAGTTTTGAAACAGTCTTTGCAAGCGAAGTGTGAATGAACCATCGTTCTTTTCAACAATGAAATCATTGGTTTCGTCATGCGCATTGTTTTTATTAAACGTGCGAATGTGTTATTGACACCATCATATACAACATGCAGTCGTAATGTGATTGCATGTTAATTTCCACTGTTTATTTATGCCAATTTATATAATTCATATGCAAATTCAATTTAAACATTGTTAAAATCGTCATCAAAAAACGTTAATTTAACGCGACCGTTGTACAGTGCCGTTAAGATAACCCTAACTTAACTCTAGAAAAACGTTAAGGTTGCAGTTAGCCTTAACTTAAGAAATTCCGTCGCACACTGGCGTTAAGGCTTAAGTCAACGGTTACCTTACGGCAGTGTGTGACGGGATTAGCTGAACCTTAACTTAGCAATTAACTTAACGGCAGCGTTCGAAGGGGATTAGCTTGCGCTCTTAGCTATACTATTGTATTTAATCGCCCGGTAGCGATGACTGCTGAAATGTTGCTGCTTTAGACAGTTTTATTATATGAGCATGAGGTATGGGAAACATATGAATCACTTTAAAACAAATTTTTGGTATATAATTACCCATAGATATGTCCATATCCTAGTAGACTCGGAGTAAATTGTTTGAAAATGCGGTCGAAACGGTTAACATATAATTTAGTAAAAACCAAGAAAATTGTTAAACTAACTTTCGTCAGAACAGTTTATCACCATATTGGCTACTTACCTAACTGCTAAATAGTTCACTGCGAATTGAATACACCTATTGGCCCCTTTAAACAATACATTAATACAGTTGAAAAAACCAGAATTTTTGTAATACGCGAATAGCTAAGAAAAAAACAATAAAACAACGAAACCGATGCCTGAATATAACAAATTATCGAATTATTTGGGAAAATTAAAAAATGATATGGGATATTTATCTGTGATCGGATATATTTACCCATTCAATAATTATCTTTGAGATTACGAATGTTATCTTGTTTATTTAAATCTTTGTGATTGCTTTGGAATAAATGTCACGTAAAAATGCAATTATGTGTTTCAACAATCGAGTATCGCTGATGAGCCTCTTATTCAAAGCAGATTTTTAATTCATAAAAATCCAATGTTAGAAAATATTGGAATACTTCCCAAATAGAGATTATTACAGCACATTTTTTGGAAACATAAATGGTGAATAGGAGTCCCCACAATCTATAGTAAAAACTACAATTTAGAGGAAGCGTTGACAGTAGTTATTACAGATCAATATGCAGCTACCAAAAATAAGCCGATTTCCGGATATTTAGAATGAAACGCTAATTTTTTTTCCAAAATGTACAACATTGTAGAAGAATTTTGTCAAAAAATTTTCAAAATGTATAACGCTTTAACATCAAAATTCTAAAAATTCGAAAACTCCACATATAATATGAAAGTGTCATTTATAAACAGTGCGATTTTACGAAAGCAAGAAGAATGAACAACTAATTTAAATTTCTTTAAATGTTTTTCAAAATTTTAGAAGTTTTGTGATATAATTTGATTTTAAATTAACTATCAACAATTGGTGTAAAGGTTACCCCAGGTTATATTGAGTTCATAAATATTCCGTTTTTGTAACCTACTGATCTACAATCAATTTACACATAAATAGATCTCACAGAGATCACAATTGCTGCCAAGTTTCAAATTGAATTATATACACATACATATATTTGTATTGGCTTGCCAACAAAATTTTGTGTTCAATAGCTTTATCGCATGTTCTTTTATTTTATGTGATTTTCTATACATATACTCTACAAACAAAAGTTTAGGCAGACGTCGTTTTCAAAAAGTCGTCTTTATTCTGAAGACATTACATTTTAGATTCGCAATGAAACCATCAAAATAGTAATTTCTATATGCTGAAATATGTACATACGGTAGAAAATCTATTCTGATTTTGAGATTTGGAACACAAGCACAGCACTCTTAAAACTTCAAAATGAAATACTACAATAGTCTTATGCTACAAAACAAAAAAGTTACATCTTTTTTTACTCGTTTTCATTAGAATGCTATTAGAGAAGAGTTGCACAAAAACCTTCAAATAATACTGGACAATAATGAATACAAAGATGGGTTTGATACACTATTACCCCGATTGACATGAACCTTCTCATTCAACCTAATACTTTGCTCACTGCAGGCAAACCTGAATTCTGCAGTACCAAAAATTTCCGAAATGGTTTGGAGTTCTGGTTGCAAATCGATATCTATTATGGACCAACTTTCTTCTAATTAGCATTGTGCTTAAAAGCGGAACAAATTTATGTGATATGTATCTTACTTCAACTAACACTAAAAATCCACCGATGATCCGACTTCTGCACTACCTTCATAAACAATAAATAAATAAAAATTTTTTTCTCTCTCTCATACCAACATCACAAGCAATAAATAATGAACTTCAAATCGAGATGAATCCTGTGATTCTTTGCTAATTGCACTCGATGTTTTTCTTACTTCACTTAATCAAAAAAAACAATATAAATTTGCTTCCTTGATAAAACAAGGAATTGTTTGCGATGCAATATTTTTAATTTCGTCAACTACTCAAATATGTTCCTAAGTGAGCACTCAAATTATATTTCAATTTGGACATCCCAGAAAAAATTATTCTTGAGGTGTTCAATCATTTCTTAAAAATTAATATATTTAAAAATAAAACCTGTTTGCACTGCACGAAAGCCCATCTGTCTCACCAGAATAGAATAAACAACTATGATTTCGGTAGCAGGCAATAGTTTTGCAATCTTCTACTGGACAAATTTCTGGTAAATATTCCAGATTTTTCTTTTCACAAGCTAAGGTATTACTTTTGCATTCACCTAAAAATAGGCTGACACTAAAAAATTTCATCCTCATCAAATTAAAAATTCCTAAAGGGTTTTGTTCTTCATCTTAGATCATCTTATGAGAATAAATAACCAATTAACATGTTTTAAATAGTGAACATTTTTTAACAAATACTTTCAGCGATTTTTTCAACAACCAACAAAAATTGAGTTACCGAATATTCACTAAATTTTATCTATCCGCCATACTCCACAGGAAGAATTTAGCCACAGTTTGTGAAATGGTATTACCTGAGAAATATGAGTTTATGAAATATGATTTTCATGGGGATTAAAACTCCTAGGAAGCTGGGATAGATAGGTGGAATCATCCAAACCCGTCTGAAAATGTGCGGATTGTGTTCAATCACCAGTAACTCTTTATATAAAAAAAAGATTAAGACGGTGAAATAGCCTTCTTACATTGTCGAATATGTGATTCTTTTGGTTTTCCAAACATTAAATGAATTAGGATACAAAATTAAGTTCTGAGGATAAATTGGAAAAGTGAATGATGGTGATTTATGTCTTTTCAGCTTAAGAGTTAATTTTCACATGAGCATCTGCCAAAAATATTATTTTTAGCGTTTCGGTCTATAATAATTTCATTGAACTTAGTTAAGGCGCCGAGGTAACTGTATTTTCAAAGCTTCTAGAACAATTGCTATTGGGAGTAATAGGCGAGTTTAATTGCAGAGCAGATAAGTATTCATGAACTTGTCAAGTACTCTTCACAACTTGAATAAATTACATTTGAAAAAGAATTAACGAAACCAAGTGATTTTAAAGAATGATTCTCAAATATATGCAGTGACACATGTACTTGAGATTTGAGGAAGTAATTCTTCAATAACTAAAAATAATTTTCATCCAAATTCATGATCATAACTGAAAGACAGAACCTACCAACATGGTAAATTATTAAAATAAACATTTGATTAACATCATAAAGTTTGCTATTGGATTACATAAGTTAAAATCCAAGTATTACCTTCAAAGCAATGCCCTAAATTACATGGTGTACCATCCTCAACAAACACATCTGGAGGGCACATCGATTCACTCCCAGAACAAAATTCAGGAAGATCACATTCATTTGCAGCTTCGCGACAAACGGTTGGGGAAGGACTAAGTTGACATGCAGCATTGCAGCATCCATCGAGGGATAAACATTTGGCACCTTTAACAAAACGACATGATGAAGAGTTACAGCAATGATCAAAGTTATTATCACACTGCTCATCATTAGCAATGACGCCATCTCCACATCTAGGATAAAGACCTTCAATTTGTATATCGTCACATGAAACTGACAGTTTCAGATAAAAACTCGTACATTTCAGTCTACAAAAACACTGATTATATTTCTAAATCTATTACTGAAATGTTTCATGAAAATGTAACAATAATAAATGATGATATATTCAATGGCATGGTTAAGAAACGTACATGTCGAGCTCCAAATTGATGCTTTTCAGGCACTTGTAATTGGGGAGTAATTTAGACAAATTTCTTATTGAGCAACGAGACCAGGATTAATCACCTTTCTCATAGTTTGTATCACTAATGGACTTTTTCATGAAGCAATTCTTAAATTCACATTCGCAATCATGGTCCAACCCCAATATGTGTCCCAATTCATGGACCACGATCAAAGCCACTGAGTACATGTTATTATGGCAGCTGATTCCAGCAACAGAATAATAGGAGCACATTGATGCACTGAACGATGACCCAAGTATATCAGAAAAGTGCATTCGCGTCAAATATAAGACCACGTGATCAGAATGAGGATTTTTGAGATTCCAATTCTAAATAAGACATAAATATATTGAACTTTCGTGATCGAATTCATAATGATTTAGAAAACAAGTAAAATATCGCAAAACCTAAACAAGTCAGCATGGTTATCACGCAGAAATCGATCTTAGGGCATCCATATATAATATTCTTGATGATTATATTTAAAAGAATTGATGCTTCAATATGAGAAATTCAGCG
>CABFPE010000325.1:717401-729822 GCA_900660155.1 Hofstenia miamia | reverse complement strand
TAAATGCAATTTCTTTAGGAAAAGTTATTTTGCAATGTCCAAACTAGTTTCAAAAAAATTGGGTGTTGAGCAAAATATGAATTAATTCAAGGCTGGGGATTAAGAAAAAATCAAAATATTAGTAAATGCTGCTTTGACAGCCTCCGTATTGCTCATACGCTGTTTAATAGTCTTAATACAGTTAGGAAATTACTTTTGTAAGTTACCAATCGCAGGGGTGGTTGAATCGGGGGAGCTAGGGAGCTTTAGCCCCCCCCTCAATATTGCAGAGGGCGGGGCTAGGGCGTGCTTTGTTTAATATTTAGAGCACATTAAAATTAAAATAAAAAAATAAAATATATTTTTTGATAAATGTTTTTCTGATGTACTTTTCGCGAAATGTTGTTTGAATGAAGGATCAAGGGACAGTGTAGATGTTTGTTGTACTGCAAGGAAGTAGCGAAAATATTTATTAATAATCAGCGACGCATTGTTTATTTTGGTAATCATTAAGGTGTATTTTCATTGCTTATTCATATTGTTTTTTGCAATTCATTTTTATATTTTGGTTTGGATTATATAGCCACGCAGTTTTATTATTTTGTTATGATTTTGATTGTTTCTTGCTTACTTGGTTTTCATAATTCAAACATTAAATTTTGACATGTGAAATTTGTGTTATGGTTTTGTGTTGTGGTTTAAAAAACCGCTCGATAAAATCGTGATATGAAATAATTATCATCTCGTGCCATTTAAGTTTTGAGTTTTGTACATAATCTCATATGCGGTCCTCACTAACAGATCTATCAAAAAAATTTGGCTAAAAAGATGAATAATCTAAAATTTAGTTAGATTGTGATTGTGATTTAATTGATTAGAGTTGGATTACTTACTAAATAAAGATGCTCAGTTCCCAACTATGCTGTGGAAAGGAAAAAAATTATAGCTGATTCTTTTTTGGTCAAATTACGTAAAAATATGAAGTTTTCATCATGCATTAAACAAATAAATTGCTCTGATATATTGACCATAAAAGAGTACTATATACAAGTTTTAGTAAAATTTAAAAAAGAAATGAGCCGTAATTTTTGTAAAAAACATTTAAAATTGCCTAGTGTTTTTTGTGCGAAATTAAAGAAATCTTGTGCTTACCTATAATTTTTGGGAATGCAAATTCATTTTAAACATCTACAAAGAGAACATTCTAGGGAGGACTTATAAAGTTTCTAGAATTTACTATTATTTTTCTTGGGTTCTGCTAATCAACAAGTCCATTTGTTTTCACACTCTGGGAGATTTACATCGTGCTGGATGTATGCGACTTTGCCCTTCAATCAAAATACCTAGACAAAAGGAAAAAATCTATAAACAATTGTTAGAACTTTGCTTCTTTGTTGTTCGTTACTACATTCCTGCCTGGTTCTCTAGTAACACAGTTTAAGATGCTCCTCATATGGATCTTAATCTCTTTAAAACATTTACGATAATGTATTTATTTATAATCTATTCCGAACACTTTTAAAAACGAATCCAATTTTGTTGTCTGACCAGTTTGGACTTGACAGGTTGTACTGTACATTTCAGTTATTGATTGCCTTTCCTATGAGCGAGGGATAACACTTTTCAAAAATTGACGAAAAATGGCAGCACAAATCAGCTTCAAGCAATGACTCAAAATGCGGGAAAGCATAGAAAAAGAATTTCAAAACATGCTAATAAGAGTGGTCGTTCACTTACATGATTATTTTCACTAGTTCTTCTACACAGAAAATTATTTAGAACGCTATAATTAAAAAAAAATTGTAATAATGAGTACATATTATTTTTACCATACTTTTGTGGACCACCCTAATATATATATATATATATACAGCCCGTAACAAAAGTTTAAGACCATAACATATATTTCATAGTTTTAATATTTTAAATTATTAAATATTTGAGTTTTTTACATTAGAGATTGTTATCGTAACGTAATAAATACAAAAAAATTTATTCAATCGTTCAGTTTTCTTTTCACATCAGTCTCCTAGGGAAATTGTTTGGCCTTAAGCTTTTGTTACAGATAGTATATATATATATGTATATATATTTTATGAAGAAACAACGAAAATTTTAATTAAGAGTACTTTCGCTACTTACTGTACCATCGTCAGTCAAAAAAATTATTTGGTGGTAAAATATAAATTTACAAATCATTAATTAATTAAACTAAAACAAGTGAAGAGTTTGATGACATTTAGTATTTAAATTAGGTTTCTCTTCCTTAATATAAATTGATTCTGCGATCTTGGTGCATTTGTGTTTCATTAAAATATTAAAGTCAGATGTTGATGCTTTATGTATTTTTGAGTGCATATAAATTTCGGATTGTAAGTGTCCATAGAGATGTTCTTGAATTCGTGTCTTCAAATGCCTTTTGGTTTCACCAATGTAGAAGCTGTCACACTTCTGACAATTATATTTATAAACAATTGATGAAACTAAAGGTTTTTCAATTAGATCTTTGTTACGAATTAAATTTGATGTTTTTTCCGAATTTAAAATTGGTATAATTCTTGATTTCCTCAGTTTTCTATTTAAATTATATATAGATTTCTTAAGACGTAATTCATGATATTTAATAAAATTTAGTTTCCAAAATATATTATCTTTGTGTTCTTCCGAATTGTATTTTAATGAAAAGGATGTTAGAGCTTCTTTTGATGTTTTTGCAATAATTTTTCAGGATACCCATTAGATCTTAGATTTTCAAATATTTTATCAAAAGNTAAATCAAATAAACTGATATAGGAAGACAATGTTAACATACCTCTATTACTGAAAGATTAAGAGGAAGACGATATGCAGTATCTGAAGTGAGATCAAAAGAAGAAACGTTTACTAAGAGAAGATGCACATTAACCGCATGAAAAATGCTGTTACACATTGCAATTAGGTCGATGACAAATTGGTTCAAAAATTTTCCGTAATGTGGAACCATGGTTTCATCATGGACGATTTCAACCTTCAATGACTTCATTAGTACAGGAGCAAAGCGACGACTGCGTTGCTAGAAAACACATATTTAAAACAATTGACCTATTTCATCCAATCCAAAAAGAAGCCATTACATACAATGTTTCAACAGTCGAAACCTATAATAAATACAACAAGATCTGTCAAAACAAAAATAAATATGTATAAGAAAAACAACTTGTGAGACATGGCTGGGTCACATTTAAAAATAGAGTGCTTCATATAAATAAACGCATATTAAAAACCGGAAAAGGTTATATAAATAGACTACAAATAATGGTTATAAGCAGCCTGCGTATAATTTTGTTCTTAACAAACAAGATTTATTCTGCAAATAAAAAGAAAAACAGATTTTGTTTCAAGGTGCCAAAAAGCTCAAATGTAAAAATAGCTTTATCGCAGTGTTTTCAATTTGCACCACGTGAACCATCTNAATAAACTGATATAGGAAGACAATGTTAACATACCTCTATTACTGAAAGATTAAGAGGAAGACGATATGCAGTATCTGAAGTGAGATCAAAAGAAGAAACGTTTACTAAGAGAAGATGCACATTAACCGCATGAAAAATGCTGTTACACATTGCAATTAGGTCGATGACAAATTGGTTCAAAAATTTTCCGTAATGTAGAACCATGGTTTCATCATGGACGATTTCAACCTTCAACGACTTCATTAGTACAGGAGCAAAGCGACGACTGCGTTGCTAGAAAACACATATTTAAAACAATTGACCTATTTCATCCAATCCAAAAAACAAGCCATTACATACAATGTTTCAACAGTCGAAAGCTATAATAACTACTACAAGATCTGTTAAAACAAAAATTAACATGTATAAAAAACAACTTGTGAGACATGGCTGGGTCATATAAATAAACGCATATTAAAAACCGGAAAAGGTTATATAAATAGACTACAAATAATAGTTATAAGCAGCCTGCGTATAATTTTGTTCTTAACAAACAAGATTTATTCTGCAAATTTGCACCACGGGAACGATCTACGTCCACTTCCAAAAAATTCCATATTGTGTCTTTTTTCTTGGCATCTGAAAAAGAGTAAACTATATGCCATTATATTGTAAGAAGCACAATTAAAATATTTAGAGAAACAGTAAAAATAATATAAGCAGACAATGTTTGTTCGTTTTTATACATGTTTTAAATGTTTTTATAAGCGAACATGTTAAAAGCAATGCAGTACGGTATCTTACAATGAATGTTAGCAAGAAAAATAAAGTCCTTTCTCTTAAGGTGGTTATATCCCTGTTAAAAATTTTTTTAATTTAAAAGATATTTCTGTAAAATCATGCATTTTTAAAGGGTTGGGTGAGGTAAAATCACGAATAGAAAAAATTTTCAAAAATCACTAATTAGCCTAATTATCCAATATGGCGGCCACTAATTAGCCCATAATTACTTAGCGTCGCAAACATCAAATCTTAACAACCAATGATGCCAATTCAATAAACTACATATTTTTAAAAAGCTTACAACCTCATCTACTGCCTGATACTATTCACTTTTACCAAAAATTAGTTTTGAAAAAATTAGCCGTTGAAATTGAAAATTTGAATTATTTTTACTTTTTAACAGGTATATTTCACTGAAATTTGTAATTTTTCATTAAAAATACAAAATATCAAAAAAATGAAAAGTGCCAAGCACTTTTGCTATAAAGAGTAAAAATTCTAAGTTTCAACATTATACACTAATAACTCACAAGGTTGCAATGTCACAAACATCAACAACACTTCACACATTGTCAAAACGAGAAAATTCACTTTAATAGTTTCAGTTCATTTACATTGTTCCTAGAACAATCGAATACAAACTGATATAAAGAGTCTTAAAAAAAACACACTAAAAGACAAAATTCGTAATACTCGTTTATAATGAATAATTTATGAAATTTTAAAGTTGAAACACGTTGCTAAGTCGTAGCTAAGGGGTCAATTTATGAACAACACACTAGTTATATTTTCTGAAAGAACAGTTTTGAAACTATCTAAAACACGAGAAAAAATTTTTTTAAAAAGCTTTGAAAAATGAGCTAAAAAGGGATATAATCACCTTAATGTAAGAAACCACTAATTTATGAAGATGCAGCCCTTATCGACTGAGAAACTTTGAAATATACAATATTATACATGAGTAGTTAAAGATGAAGAAGTGTTGATAAACAAGAAGTGCTCTTCAATAAAGTAGTCCAAATCTTCGCTGGTAAATACAGAAAATGCCAATTTCTTGGAATCATCTCCGCTTGCTACAAAATAGCCATGAATGTAATTTTCGCAAAGAGAAAAGACACCAATTCCACTTCTAACCTCAAATACTGATGAACAAACTGTAGAGTACCTAAACACAAAATATTGTGAAAATTATACCTTTCTGATAATAAAAAAGGTGTTTATAAATGTAGGTCTTAGTTGGGTGAAACTGTAAGAAATAAACATTTTGAAAAAAGCTAACATAACTATAGTAGTAAATTGCAAGTCAACCGACGGCAATGTAAATTTAGGTCAGAGCATAGCCTACTAAATGACGGCCGGATGTTTGCAGCAAAGCGAGAATAAACGGAGGCATTAATTTGTTGTTTTAGAAATCGTCATTGCGAAAATAAAATATCCGCGTAATTACATGCGCATATGTATTCCTTTGATTGATTGATACGTTTATATTACCCGCGTCGTGTATCACATTAATAGCAATTTCACTTTTCATGATTTGTTATGGTAAACCGTTGTTGCGTTCCAAATTGTCATTTTGGATCAGAGTTCTAGCCAGGGCGTTATTTCAAACTCGGGCCCTTAAAGCCATTACCCAAACCCAACTCGGCTTGTTGCAATTAGTAAAAGTCAGGGCAAGCCCGGTCGGGGCTCGTCACATCCAAAATCATTATATGATTTTTTAGGAATAAATGAAATTGATTGGCGCTTGCTATGACTAAGGCAATTTGTAAGTTAATTGCAATTCTTGTAGTCGTGGATTTACTTTTGATGTATAATAATTAATTATTTGAATATATTGAAATGTAAGAGAAATAATGTATATTTATTGATATTGTTGTGTGTTCGCCTTTGAAGGAGATTGTAAAAGGGAATTTTCATAGACGGCAATGAAGTCATTGAAGTATTTAAAGTTCAATTTTATCTTTTGCTTTATAATTGCTGAAGTCATGGCTGATTGCGAAAAACCCAGTCAAATTCATCTCTCATTTTCAGGTGATGAGAGCGTAATACAAGTAACATGGGCAACCTTTAATTCATGCACATCAGAACCACATGTGATTTTTAAAGAATATGACAAAAGTAAAACTTACATCAATAAAGCAGTCACAACAGTGTTCAAACAATCAGAAAATAGCTCATATGATAGGTTAGTATTCATTCATAGGGCTGATATTGGACCACTGATTTCCAATACAAAATATGAATACAAAGTAAGAATGTTTGATGCACACAGTCCATGGTTCACATTCAATTCCATGCCAACAACAAATGATTGGAGTCCAACATTTTCCATATTTGGCGATTTTGGACTGATCAATCCAGTAATCTTAAATAGCCTGGAGCTCCAAGTCGCACTCAACCATGTCACGTGCTTCTTGCATGTAGGCGACATAGCATATGATTTACATGATGATAATGGAAGAGTCGTTGATAAATTTCTAGATCTTATCCAACCAATAGCAGCTAGGGTTCCTTATATGGTACAAGTAGGAAACCATGAGCAGTATATGCATTTTTCTCAATACAGGAATAGATTTACTACCCCACTGCCAAATGCTTTCTACTACAGCTTCAATATTGGTCCTATTCATTTTATTGCTGTTTCGGGATAATTTTACTACTATACTAATTACGGAATTGCGTAAATAGAATCACAGTACAATTGGCTGAAAAATGATCTCAAAATTGCCAACCAAAATAGAAATAAGCAGCCGTGGATCATTACTTTGGCACATCGTCCGATGTACTGCCGCAGCAACGGTCATCATGAGTGTCACGATGCTGACAATGTATACAGAGTAGGCTACAAGGGTAAGTGGCCATTGGTAAAGTTCTTCTATGATGAACGAGTCGATATAATGATTAGTGCTCATCAGCATGTTTATCAGAGACTCTATCCAATGTACAACTATACATACTATCCATGAAAGACACTTCATACAACTATCTCCTTTTATCGAATTCCCCGATTCAAATTACAAATCAAGGAGTATCGTACATTTTCCATCTCCTATTATTTGTGAATCTCATGGTGAATATGTATCCAGACGAATTTGACATATTTGTATTGCATCTCCTTTAATAACATTCAGAAGAAAATTAGAGACAAAACTAACGTAAAATTTTGTTCTTTGAAAAAAATTAGGCTTTGTTAAAAGACGTTTGATTTTATCCTCTTTATATATTTCAATTTTAACGTTTGTAAATAGCTTATATTCTTAGATTGAAAGTTTGTAAAAATACGTTAATGTGCTTATTTTTAGTCTTTTTAATGCAAACTATACCATTTTAGTTAAAATTTAGACACATAGCACTTACATTATAACTAACTTTGTAAAATATACTGTTTCTATTCAAACGCCTCCTTTCTGCTGTAAGCATCGGGGCCGTCTTTTAGTGGGCTATGTTCAGAAGAAAAGACTTGATAATGGTTTTTACTACTTTCTACCCCGACGGTATGTCAATGCATTGGATGAGAATTACAAAACTCTGGTAAATAAAAAACTTTTTCGCAATGANGGACTGTTGAACTTTATTATTGAATAATCAAGTTAGATTTGTAGACATAAAATACATATATTTATGGAAACTAGAACAAAAAAAAAATTGAACAATTATAGACCCACTGTGCAGAAATTTTATACCCAGGCCCGTTTCATTCTTAGTTTTTGAGCCCAAGCCCGGGATATGAAAACAAAACTGTGCATTCGCAATTTAAATTTCCATAAGATCCACAAATGCGATCAATGTGGTAAAAATCTATTCCACGAAAAGACTTCGAAATACCGCAACAGAACGATTTCTGATAAACACTGATTCTCAACTCTTGGTAGTAACACCTTCAGGTCAAAGGCGTCTGAGAAAAGACAACAAGTGCATTCGATCCATTTTTGACTAACCTAAAGACCAGCAGGTATGTGTTATTCATTTAATTAAGTTAAATTATATCAGTATAACCACAATACCTAGGAATAAAAAATATGATGTCACAGAGTCCTTAATTTAATATAAATTCTAGTTTGTACGAGATTTTGTTGAATGAATTTGCTAAACAATTTTTCTAGCTTTTTATCTCATGAAATTTCTTCTAAATTGTAATTAGTTGGTGAACAACAATTAAAATTTACTCACTCTGCAACACAAAATGTATACAGTCATAATTGACCTGATTTAATTGGTAATTAATAAGAATTTCTCATTGTACTCAAATATTTCTATGCATAATGCATTGCTTAGAGGTCTATTGGAGGTCTTAGAACGAGTTCTACGTGTCGCTAATCTTCGTTAGTTTCTACATTAAGGATGAATTGACAAAATTCGGTGCTTATGTTGTCGATTTGAATCGTGGAGGTCTTTTAATTTCGTCAAAGCCTATTGATCAAACTATCTCCTTTTACCGAATTCCTCGATTCAAATTGCAAATCAAGGAGTGTAGTACATACGCTTTAATCAACGATTTTCCATCTCCTATTATTTGTGAATCTCATGGTGAATATGTATCCAGACGAATTTGACATATTTGTATTAGCATCTCCTTTAATAACATTCAGAAGAAAATTAGAGACAAAACTAACGTAAAATTTCGTTCTTTGAAAAAAAATAGGCTTTGTTAAAAGACGTTTGATTTTATCCTCTTTATATAATTCAATTTTAACGTTTGTAAATAGCTTATATTCTTAGATTGAAAGTTTGTAAAAATACGTTAATGTGCTTATTTTTAGTCTTTTTAATGCAAACTATACTATTTTAGTTAAAATTTAGACACATAGCACTTACATTACAACTAGCTTTGTAAAATATACTGTTTCTATTCAAACGCCTCATTTCTGCTGTAAGCATCGGGACCGTCTTTTAGTGGGCTATGTTCAGAAGAAAATTACTATAATTATGGAAAAACTTTCGAAATAGTAACTATCAATGTTTACAGATGTTACATAACATTACAATAAAACAGTCACAGTGATTAATTTATGTGTAAATAAAGCATATCATACCCCTTGTTCTCCAAAATGGGATTGGAAACAAAGTTAAGTTGGCGCGAAAGAAATCCAGTGAAATTGTATAAACTGTTCGTCAAAACTAACTTAAAATAGTTTTCATCAGCGGGACTGAATGTAAAATTTGTCTTGAATTTAGCAAGTGATCTATGGAACAGGAAGAAAATGATCAGGCATTTGATCATAACACAGACAATGCGACATCCACTGTGTATATTAACACACCAATCCAAGTTTACAAACTTCTAGTTGCTATACTAAACGAGAACGTAACTTTAAGCAAACATCTTCGAATTTGGCAAATTAAACACGTATTCCGTTTCTATAGTTAATAAATTTCTGTACATATATATATATATATATATATATGGCGGTGAATAATTTTGTGATGCATGCATCTGGCGATAATTAAGAAGTATTTAGCGCCAATTTTAAACGTAATATACCGAAATATATATATATATATATGCATATTCATTTTATGTCCCGTACACATAACATAGTTACGTGTAAAGAGGAATGAACATATAACGTACGCTATAGGAATTGCGGGATGATTCCATTGTTGGCGAATTGGTATGAAAGGATTTTTATACTTTGCATTTAAGGATAACCGATTTCTGAATTTCTGGATAGTATTACTTTTGGATTCATAACGATGAAGTTCTTGATAGAGTGAATGATCTAAGTTCTGTGCTCTATTAATATCAGATTGAAACCTTCGTCTAAATTCATCATTAATATACTTAATCAACACGATTTTATCTATTTCCGATATTTTGCTCCATAATTTAATTGGTTTTGTTGATCACTCAATCCATAAGCAAATATTTCAGATCCATATAGGTATACTAGTGCAATATAAATTTTGAAAATCATTCATTTTTTACATTACTTACAAAGAATGATAAACTGTTTATCAGATGAAAAGCTTTTTTAACAATGTAACCTAACATGTGCGTGCCAGGATATTTTATCGTCAAAGATTACACCCAGGTACTTATAAATGCCAACTTGTTGAATTTGATTTCCATCCACCGTAATGCTCTGTTTCATAACTTCTAATAGATTTTGATTCGTAACATTATGATGCATAATGACAATTTCTTCTGTTTTCCTATAGTTTATGTATACGTTTTTCTCTTTAGATCTTTCATTAATAGGGTTTATTGCTTCCACATATTTAATTATTGCTTCCACATATTTAATGTGAACCATTTGTGCACTGTGATTTCTAATTGACCCAATTAATCTTGTATCATCTGAATATTTGCATAGGTTAAGTGTACTTTGCCATTTGTAGCAACTTAGTTGATTTACTAATTGATTGGAAGGTCAGAGATTCCATTGGATTTATTTAATGGTTTTTTACTAAATAACTCTGCTATGTCACTATTGGTGCACTAACATGTGTCCTAAATGTATCAATCAATTTTTCAGTTTGCTGAATCTCTATTAAATCTTACAAAGTATTTATTTAACATATCTGCTTTAAATTTGTCAATTTTAATACGGGTTGCGTCACCTTGGCGATTCGCTTATTTACTTCTTGAATTATTTCCGTCATTTTCTGATATTTGTCAAGCCTTCTTTCTTAACTTCATAGTTGATATTCCTTTGTAAACGATTCCGATCAATTGAATTGCAGTTCTTTAAGAAGGTTTTTATTTTTCCGCTAATTATTCTTTTTGGATTTATCGAAGCAGCCACAATCTTAACATGGTGTCTTGATAGTATAAATTTGATAGTCAAATGCCTATTAGAAACTGTGTACAATACATTCGGTCTATTTGAACACTAATTTTGATTTATGAAACAAAAGGTCGGACAGGGTTAGGGTTCAGACATTTTACAATGTCTGAAATATGATATTCACTGTTCAGTGTTTTAATGGCAGACAAAGTACAACTGAAGTGACCTTCATTTCTCGGTAATTAAACAATACTCAATATTACTTGTTCAAATTACCGAATCTTACTGTAATTCAACTTCAATTCACGGTTTGAATTTTATATGGTGTCTTAATATTAGATGGATCATTTGTTTACTCAGAATTATTGAAAGAAAGATGTTAAAATGCTTATAACAGAACAATTTAGTAAATGATAAATGTAAAAAACATGAAGTATTTAGATACCATCATAAGTTATAAATCTGCTTGTCTAACAACATATCATATTGCCCTATATAATATGCTTCAGGTTCTGTTCACCTTTCAAGACCCATAATAGTTTTGCATTCTATGTAAACAATAAAATGATCATAAACACTGTGCATTATTTACACAATTAATCGGGCATTATAACTGCCCTTTAAGAAAGTTCCTAGCATATTACAAGTAAGCAAAAGACGTTGACAATGTTAGTAGGAATTTTTCAATACAACAAAATATTTTATCAAAATAATAAAATTTTCGAAAATTTTATTAAAATTATACAAATCAAGTAATATAAAATCTCAACTTTTGCTATAATTTAAACTGGAAGTGTCAATTTTAACTACATGTATAAATAAAAATTATAAATTTAAATTAAGTGATTTAAAACGTAAAGTTTTTTAAATGTTAATCACGGTCTATGTGAAGAAACAAAGCCACTGAAAATATCATTTATTTCAAAATTATTCAAGCTTCATGTTTAAATTTATTTTAAGTTTAAACATAATGCCAATATTTTGCTTTATATTTTGATAATTGAAGCTTAAAATGTGATCAAATACATGCTCATGCTCTAGTATTTTGTATTGAACATCACTATTCAAAAAATAAGTTATGAAGTTTATCTTTTCATGGGACATTTACTAGCACAAATTTAAAGGCAAATGCTTGTTGACACTGATTCATAGGTGAGTGAGCTAAATTTAATATTATAATGCTTCAGAACGATTAGATATTTAGAACTTAATCTGGAACCATCCAACATCATTTTCTTTAAAACTGGTTGATGTATGTATTGATATCAATATGCATATACATGTATGCATCGGTCTGGTGTTCATATAAATAACTTGGGTGAAAAACATATAGATGGTAGCTCAAGCTGTTCCTGTAAAAAAAAACCTGGCTACTCCATATAATTATTTGCCAAATAGTAAAGGATAACAGTTTTTAATATTCTATATTAAGTTTGAATACGTCTTGACATACAGTTAATACGTGCTGTACTGTTTCCTGCAATACATATATATATACAT
>CABFPE010000325.1:704196-717282 GCA_900660155.1 Hofstenia miamia | reverse complement strand
ATATATATATATATTTAAAACAAAATTAAATTACATATATTAGACCGGTTTCGATAGATAGTATATCTTCGTCAGTAAAATGGTGGTAATATTTTAAAAAGTTAAGTTTAAAGTTAAGATGCATTATATTAGAATAATTTGGAAATGTTAAGTTCTTTCTGTCTATTTAATAGTTTACTTTTATCTGTTGTTGCATTGATGGTAATTGTTTCTCCTATTTTCGTAAATTTTGTTTTCATTATAATTTTAAAGTTTTTTTCTTTTGATGTTGTAAAATTTCAAGAAACATTTCAAGACAATGTAAGTACAGCAGAAATAAAATTGAGGAATTTAAAACCGAAATTAAATCAATATTTGCTAAATACATGAGAAATCCGATTAAAATACCTAAGAAAATCGTAGATTTAGTAAATGCACTAAGAAAATTATCTGAAAATGAAAGCATTTATATTTGTCGCTTTGATAAAGGCAATGGCATATTAGTATGTAATAAAGATTACATTAATAAAATGACATCTTGCTGGATAATTCTAAATTTCAAAAGGTGAATTCTGAAAAATTAACAAAGACATTCATTAATGAAGAAGAAAAATTGAATAGTACACTAAGAAGTTTGTGTAACAATAATGAAATTTCAAAAGATTTCTTAAATCAAACACGTAGCTGCGGCTATACTTCTCCACGTTTGTATGGTCTTCCAAACTTAGTTCCTTAAACTGTGCAAATTATAATTTAGCAAAAAAGATGGATGAAATTCTTAAAAAATTCATCTCAAAGGAATATAATCTTGAAAGCACAAAAGATTTCCTTCAAAAGTTTTAAAACTTTCTGAGAGCATAATGTGCAGTTTAGACATAAAATCGCTTTTCACCAACATTCCCATTGAAAAAACTATAGATCATATAATAAATATAATACCAGAAGAAAATTTACCAATGAATCAAAAAAGTTTAAGAACACTTTTGACACTTGCCTGCACGAATACCCATTTCATCTTCAATAGCAAAATCTACAAGCAAATTAATGGAATTGCAATGGGGTCACCACTTGGACCAACTATGGCAAATTTTTGCTTAAATATTATTGAAAGACAATTTAAAAATGAAAGCATGAAACCTTTTCGATTATTTTATTCTCACTATGTGGATGATACATTTTGCATAGTTAATTCTGAGGACGATGTAAAATTATTTCATTCCAAGATTAACAACGTATTACCAACAATAAAATTTACAATGGAAAATGAAGAAAATAATAGGTTGACATTTCTAAATACAACATTAACTAGAACATCAAGAAAAATCGAATATGAGTGATATAAAGAACTGTACTGTACATACCTTACAACTCTTGTTGTAGTCCTTAACATAAAATTAATACTATAAAGACTTTGATCAACCAAACCTATATAACATCATCCAATTATAAGAACTTAACAACAGCAATAGATTAAATAGTTACTATTCTTACAAAAACGGATATCCACAAAAACTTTTAAAGAAAGAAAGTGATAAAATATTTAATCAAGAAAAGAAATTGAAAACTTCACTGCCAGAAAACATCTATTGGAAGTTGCCTTACATTGAAAGAAATTTTATGTACCTTAAAATGAAATTAAAACATCTAAACGCAAAATTGAAAGCATTTAATATAAAAATTATACCAACACTAACGCCTTTTAAAACATCAAACATTTTAAAAAATAACGACGTACTTCCATTATTTTGGAATCATCAATTGTATACAAATATCAATGTGATTAGTGTGATGACTCATATATAGGTGAAATCAAACGACATATGAAAGTCAGAATCAATGACCATATGAGAGGCCACCTAAGATCAGAAATATTCTGCCATCAACATCAAAAGAAAAAAGAAAACTTTAAAATTATAATGAAAACAAAATTTACGAAAATAGGAGAAGCAATTACCATCAATGCAACAGATAAAAGTAAACTATCTGATAGACTATCGAAACCGGTCTAATATATGCGAATAAATTTTGTTTTAATTTCAAAGATGAAAAATCTCAGAATTAGTTTCAAATATATATATATATATATATATATATATATATATATATAGACGAGAGCAATATAAAAGGATTTAATTTGCCCGATTTAATCGTGTCGTTAAAACATATACTTAATGAAAAATGTAACGCCATTGGATATGCAGACGACCTTATTGCGATGTTCACAGAAGATAGGCATGCCCCCATAACTGTGAACTTTGGCTGAAGATGCAGCCGAAAGTCTTAGTGAGTGGGCCAGTAACGAAGGTCTAACTTTGAATATGGACAAAACTCAATTCTGTCATTTTACAAGACGAAAGAATGCTATCAGTTGTATTAAAAGTCGCAATAAACTAATAACCTCGTCTGACGTTACAATTCTAGGATTGACATTGGACTCCAAACTTAAATTTAGTCGACATATAAAGAACAAACTCGAATCTGTTCAGAAGTACGTAAAAGCCATCTTGCTAATAAGCCGTAGAACTTTTGGAGCAGGATCTATCAATCTTAGGAAAATCTATCGTCAAGTCGTTATTCCTAAAATAGGTTATGGCGTGAAAATCTGGACGAAATCAAAGCAGAAATCCCTGAGATCATTACAAGGATTATGTAATGTAAGAATATGCAAAGCCTTCAGCAACACAGGCAGGAAAGTGTTACTTCCTCTTTCTGTAGAATTCGACATTGTCGACTAATTATCAGCTCTTGCAGAAGGGAAACCTCTAAAACGACATACGAATTTGGAAACATTCCGCAGGAAATATCAAAACTCAACGTTTAAGTTTGATTACGAGGCGTTCTCACAACCCTCACTCGAGCTATGACGGGTCCCTATTCTGCAGTAACAAACGTTGCAACGAGATTGAAAACATTACTCATATTGTCTTTAGATGATACAACACAAGATGAATGAATTTAGTCGATTAATGTAAGACTTCTATGAATAACATCATCAATAATTCCTCAACGTTCTATGCTCTACTCATATTTCTTAGGAAAACAAAAATGAATTTCCATTTGGTTAATTTAATTAATTACCCCTTTTTTCAATCATTCTTTATCGTCTGGACCACAAATCTCTTCAAATTGGAGAGTTGTTATTTATTCTTTTTGTTATCGTGCTATATTTATAGCTTGTGAAAATATATATGTAAACCGGAGCAAGTTTACAACCCACAAATTCCTGACAAAATCAGACCGATTAAATTGTGTAGTTGTCAGGACTTTAGTAATTCAAATTTTAATGATATTCTTAGGAATCGTTCACCTCATCTCTTCTTCTCAGCATGGCAACCTTCCTGGTCGCTCTACGATTACTAACCTGCTCACTCTGATCGAAAACTGCTACTTTCACTCTGATAGTAAGGATCCTGGTTGTATTATCTTTCTTGACATCTCAAAAGCGTTTGATTGCTTCCATCATTCCATTCTGCTTGACAAGTTACGTTTATTTGGTTTTGATGTAGATTTCATCGAACTGTTCCAGTCTTACCTGACCAATCGCCACCAGTGTGTCAAAATCAACTCGTCTATCTCTTCTCCTGTCTCCGTTACTAGTGGTGCCTCTCAAGGAGCAGTGTTTGCTGTTCTTTTCTTCCTCGTTGCCATTAACGACCTCCTCATTCTGTTCTCAACTCGTATTGCTTGTTGTATGTTGACGACACTGCGATTTTTTATTTTGGTTGGTCTTTTGCTTCTAACATTTCTTCTGATTTTGAGAACTTGACTACTTGGTCCTCTGTCAGCCATCTTGATTTTAGCACTACCTAGACATGTGGTATTTCGAATAACTTTGCATAATTAACCAAATTCGTAGCACGCGGTACGTATTTAAAGACAATAACACAAAAAACTTGAAATTCATAAAATAATTAACTATTATTAAACAAATTACACGATCTAAAAGTATATTTTTGGAAATCTGTACATGTTTATTTTAAATCAAGTCCTTACATTAGGTGAAATTTCCAAATACATTTTGATAAAAACATAAATATATTAATTTCGATTACTCAATGTGTTTTACTCGTATTATTATAACAATATATTTTAAACACTACTCTTTGCTATAAATTTTGCCATTCATACAAGCACATACCCCCTCTGTCTCAAAAGAGCAGACATAACACCAATATTAAAGAAAGGTCAACCTACAGATCCGTTAAATTATCGCCCAATATCAATTACTCATCCTGTATCTAAAATCTTCGAAAAACTATTATGTAAACAAATAAACAAGCATTTACAATTAAATAATATTCTTACTGCTGCACAGTTTGGGCTTAGAGAAAACAGTAGCACTGTTGATGCACTTCTCACATTCATTGAAAAGACTCGTTTCCAATTAAATAAAAATGTTTGCAGCAGTGCTGCCTTTCTTGATTTGAGCAAAGCCTTCGACAGCATAGACTACTCAATTCTAGATCAAAAGTTACTCAAATACGGCTTCAGTAGTGATTCCAGAAATTTACTTCGCAGTTTTTTATCGCAACGTCTCCAGCGTGTTCGTATAAACAACACTTTTTCAAATTACGTAGAAACAAATAAGGGTGTTCCTCAAGGAACCGTACTAGGGCCAATACTATTTAACATCTACGTTAATGATTTAGTGGGCCACGTAAAGAACTGTGAACTAATACAATATGCAGATGACATTTGTATTGTGAGTAGACACCCTAGTCCCATCATAGCCACAAGATCGCTACAACGTGACATCCAAGAAGTTATACTGTTTTTAGAACAAAATAAACTAAACGTAAACAAGAAGAAGACACAATTTATTGTTTTCCATCCAAGAATAGCCACAGAGTTAGTACGTAAAATCCAACTAAATATTGAAGGCGAGGGGGCCATTAAACAGAGTGATGCCATAAACTACTTAGGAGTAGAGATTGATAAATGCCTCAATTTGAACAACTTTGTCGGGAGCAAAGTAAAGAAGATGGCAGTTGGTGTTCAGTATCTAAAACAAATGAAAATGATTAGCAAAAGTAAAGTACTGATTGACACATTTGTAATGAGCCATTACAATTATGCATGTGCATTAATTAACGGAATAAATTTAGATCAAATGTCAAGATTAAATAGAATTTTCAACTGGTCCATTAATATGATGTTTAACACTAGTCAACAGCACACAGGTGATATGCTCAATAAATTACAAATATTATCCCCAAGTTACCACTGTAAATATACAAGTTTAGTTTATTTATATAAACATTTAAAGTCAGCTAAATTCCAGAATTTCTTCCTTCACAAAGTCGTCAGCATTAATGAAAGAACTTATAGGTGCATAAATAAAATTAAAATTAGCAATAGATATTGGAAAAGAGCTTTTACCACAATATCATGTAATAATTGGAACAAGCTATCTCTGAATATTCGGAAGGCCTCATCGCTTACAGAATTTAAACGTTTGTTAAAAAATAATTTGCTAAAAGAACAAAATAACATGGGATACAGCAAAAGACTAAATACATGGCGAAACTTTTAATTTTCCACATGCTTGTGTTTTGTAATTTTTTTTAAGTGTATTCGTGTCTTTTTTTTAAAGTGTTTTTACTGCATTTGTAGCTTAGTTTTGTCATTTTATGTAGATTATAGTTGTTGTGTTAACAGAAATTGTAAATTTTGTACATATTGTATATAATTTATAATTTGTAAATATGACAAGTTCTACTGAATGGACAAGACATTGAAATAAAGCTATTGAACAACATTGCACCCAATTATCGCCGGTAGCCCTTGCACATGTCTTACCAAGTATTAACATTTTCTGACACCAAAGCATCTCGTCTTCGGGAAAAATTTCTGGGAGCCACCACGGCTACTCTCCGGTTTTGACATAGTAATATCTAAAACCTAACTGAACTGTAAATTATAATATATACACTTTGTTAAAGAGGTTTTTGTGTATAAATATAAAGAATATTTTATTGAATTTTTATAAAAATTTACATCGTTCTTTTTTGTTTTAAAAATATTCACAAGAATATAAATCCTGAATGATTGAAGTCCATTTTCAATTTTTCTCATGCCTCTTTGATGAGTATGCAACAACTTCATTACAATTTCATATGACAGGTCCATGCTAATAGCACCAAGGAGATACTATACATCTGCACTATTCAAAATATATTTATAACAATAGCGGAATGCATATTTATGCACTAAAAATATATGCAACGCGATCATGCTAGCTATAAATTCGGTTTTACTAATCAGTAATTAAAATGTGGAAATAAATACAAATCGGGAAAACAATTTCTCTGAAAATGCAAAGCGGTTGCAAAGCATAAAAGTTCCAATTTAACATCTCAAATAAGGACAAAAAAATTATAGATTTGCATAAATATACTTTTATATCTTATTTGTTTACTAACAATTAATTATTTTATGAATTTCAAGTTTTCTTTGCTAATATCCTTAAATATATACCGCGTGACATCGCGTGTTATCGCGTGCTACGAATTTGGTTAATTATGTAAAGTTATGGGTCTATCTAATATTTTTTGAACTATTTACGTCTGTTATTGCATTTCTCATCGTTTTTTACCCTGGATTAGTGTTATTTTGTCCGCGTGCCCCTATTCTATACCTTCACCAGTCAAACGAAAAATCAAACTACATAAATATATAATAGTCATGCAAATTTATTGCTAAAATAAATAAACAAACAAATACTACAAACTACAATACATGTATATTTACAAAATTTAAAATATTCACATTTTTCTTCTAAAATGTTTATAATTTTGTTCCTTTTTTATTTCGAAATTTAAGTCATTCCATAATCTAGAAGCTTTAAATGAAAATGAATCTCGACGATTAATACTACATCCAGGGAATTCGAGACGAGACCGAGACTTTGAGACTGAGACCGAGACTTTTGTTATTGAGACGAGAAATGAGACTTTTTTCATTGAGACAATGAGACTCGAGACTTTTCTGAGACTTGAAGATTACAGAAATTTTGCCAAACTGCAAATAATTCTAAGCAAGGTAAAATTATATTTTAAAAATTGCTGTTAACAATAAATTAAAGAATAAATTCTTCATTGCATTATTACATTTTTAAAGATATTCAAATATGTCATCTAATCCAATTTTTGTGTTGTTTACTTTGTTTACATTTGCAATTTAAAATTATTATATTTTTCAATTTTAAACGAGACCAATAAAAGTCTCGATTCGAGACGAGACTGAGACTTTTTTTCAAGTCTCATTGAGACTGAGACTTAGTTTTTCGAGACTGAGACTAAAATTTTAAAGTCTCGAATTCCCTGATGCAAATTCTATCACTGGTTTTGATATAATTGCTTAAAAATTGTGTAGATTTTGAATTGTGTAGATACTTGTGTATCATACAAAGAGTTTGATATTCGATAAAGTACAATTCTGCAAGAACATTGCAACTTTTATAAAAGTGCTCAGTGATTTATGCTTATCGATATAATTCAAAGTTCTTATTGCCCAATTGAATATTTTTACTAGTGATGATCGATAATTTGATGTGATATTTTGGAATAAAAAAAAACAATAGTTAAAGTTACTTAGCACAAAAGAGTTAAGCATTTGTGATTGAAAGGACTGCCCTACATATTGTAAAAGGATTTGTCTAAGATAACTGGCAATTATAAGAGCCTCTACGTACTTACAATACTTATCATAAAAAATTTTATTTAAATCTATAAAATTATGAATTTATTTTTATTTTATACCGGCAAAAAGAATTGAATTCAAAGTTCAAACTATTTGCAAGACGAATATTTTCGCCTGAATTGAATTTGCCTTAAACGTAAAAGCAAATAGCAGTTTGTACCTTGAGATCGACATAGCAAATCCTGTTGACAAAGTTTCCTGAAATTAAGCATGAATTACATATAAGTATCAAATACATCAAAAAGAACATCAAAATTTAGTCTGTGGCTTTAAAAAGCAGTTATTTATTTAGTTGTAATCTAGCCTAAATAATAAAATATTAAGCTAAATTTCATAGAAATATTCAGAAAAATATTTTAATGTACATTTGATAAAACTCTGATTGACCCATCGAATGTTATTAATGTTCATGGGCTACAGATGTTTCACTAACTGGATATTTCGCTAACTGGATATTTCACTAAATGAACGTTTCACTAACTGCACATTTCACTAACAGTGTCAGTCAAAATGTTTGACAGTGAAAGTGTTCAAAATCAATATAGAGCTCATAAATATGAATTTAATACCTTAAATTATTGTTCTAATTAACAATCAAATAGCTTAAATATTATATGAATTACTTATTTTAATTGCAAATGTGAAAGTTGAAACACAATGATGTATCATACCTATGCTATTTCAATATAATTGTTGTGTCTCACACTGTATTCAACATTTATAGTAGTAACTGCAATGCACTTAATGCCTTTTGATCTGATATCCTGCTCTAATCTTAGCTGATGACATCCCATTGATGTAGATGATTTTATTGCTCAAATTTTTAGTGTAGAAATACGATCTTAGATTTGTTTGTTCCCTCAAAATTGTGTGATGTATTATTGCTCTTTAATTTTTTGAGGGAAACCATGATTGCAAAATTGTAAACTATTACAGGTAAAAATTTTCAATTGTTTTGTATAAATATTTGAGAGACTTAAAGTGAGAGCACAAAAATAAACTTTCTGTGTTTGGTTTTTGCTTCCATTAATTATTGCTAACCCCTTTTTAGGAAGTATGTTATTTATAATAGATGCTTAAGTCTCTGGCAACAATTTAGGGTTACTCCTCTGAGTTTAGGGTGACAACATGCTTTATTCAAGCAGGTAGCTCAAATTGTAGACAGAATTAATTTAGGTATATGACTACATGTAGGGAATAAGCACTTTTAATTGATCATTGCAATTCAAAAATGCACTCTATAACTTTACACTGTGATGATAATTAACTGTTTATTGAGCTAGAAATTAACAACTTGAGACAAGTAAGGTAGCACCTTTGGCAGGCTTAGAATTGTCTTCATGGATACTGCTTCAGCATGATGCCATGTGAGTTTGTCATTGTTGGAAGTGAGTCCTTGGTGGATCTCTGCTGTTACTTTGTTACAATGGCAAATTACCGATATCTTTGTTTTTCTGTTAGAATGCAGGATTCTCACTGCAATGGTAGCCTTTGCAACCTTCTGTTCAACCATTGAGTTTGCCAGTACCACTGTAGTAGTCTGAGCTTCCCCATGATTGTACATGGTAATGCTGACTTGATCTAGAGCTGTTGCCAAGCTCATTTCTGTTGATACCCAGTTGTTTGTTTCTTTCTTCTAGCATTTGGATTTAATACCCAACCCCTACCATGCTGTCTGTTGGTTTAACTCTATTTACTAGACTCTGTAAAGTTTTCTCTCAAATTGTTTTTTGGAAAATGTTGCTACATTTTTCTTGAATCTTTTCTCTTATTGTTTATAATAGACATGAATAGTTTTTCTCATAATGGAACTCCCTCATGGAGCAACCTCTGTGCGAGCAGAGGTGGCCAGGATGCTACCCCTAACACTGATGGAATGTTAGTTAACTTATCTCCACCCCTTCAATCTACTTGATTACCACCAGTGGTTACTTGGCAAATGCCTAACATCGCCAACACTCCTCCCAATCCTTTTCTTCTGTATGATGTCACTTTGCCACATTTGGATACACAAGCAGTGGAAATTGAATGGCTCAGGGAAGCCCTTTTGCATCAAACCTTGATACAAGCCAATTATGAGTGACAGATTGATTCCTCACAGGCACAGTTATGGTGACAACCCTCTAAGTGGTTATTGAGGGAATTGCAGATCCAGAATCTCACCATTCCACCCTCTGTGCCTCTGCAACCACCTTATCAGGAGTACTTGCCTCCTCACCAATCTCCTGCTCTCTCTCTGGGGTCTTTGAGTACATGACTCATGATGTTCTTAATGAAGCTCTTGATTCCTTCAGTAACTGTTTCACCAATACTGTCATTCAACTTGTTTCATCACACCTTTCCAGTGCCTCCACAGTGCCCACCACCAATTCTTTAATGCCTAAGTTCATAATGCCAACTACTTCTGTCACAAGCTGCAGTCCAACATTTATGCAATCTCTTTTAACCCAAGTGTCAAAGTTGACCACCCTAGCTACCCCAGTCCTTGTGCTCCAAGTGCACCCCAGCTACCCCAGCACCTGTCAACACTTCAGTTGTGCCTACTGCCACCATATTAACCACACCAAGACTTCCAAGTAATCCTATTGGGTCCATGATGACACATAGGCCATGGTCCACTCAAAGCTAGTGGAAATGAAACTGTTAATCACTTCGACCAACACCCTGTGTTACCAAAGTTCACAGGTAAAATTGATGAAATTTCTGTCCTTTGATGAGTAGCTCTTTCTTTTCAAACTTACTATGAAGTAGTATTCAACCACTCAAGATGTTGCTATTGCTCAGTTTCCCATGTATTTTGAGGGTCTCACCTACAATCAATACTGTAGAGTCACTTGGGGCCGTTGTTTATTTTTATTATTTGATTATAGGCACTCTCCAATTAATTTAGTGCTATTTAGTATCTTTAATTTAGGGATTTTATTAATTTGTAATCTTTTTGAACTTAAGTTTCAAATTTAGTAATTGTCCCCTCAAGCTATAGATTACATGTAATTGCTCATTTAATTTGTGAGGGAAACAAGCTAACTTTTGTAAAACAGTAAATATTTACCTTTTCTTGTAATAAATAGGGAACTCAGTGTTATCAAATGTCAAATAAATTTCGTTCTCACTGGATAACATTTGCTCTTTCATTATTTTATTATCTACTAACTTTTTTAGCTTTGGTATGAATTTTATAATAATGCAATTGTAAGATCAGGTGATAATGTGGGAGGAACTTCATGGTGCCTGGGGCAATAACTTGCTCCTTGACAGATGTGAGCCCATGTTGTGGTTGCTTTAGGCTACATATAGGCATAGGAAATAAAAGAACTACTACATCTATCAATCAAACATGCACATACTATCCCACAATGCAAATATACTATGCTGTTAGCATACAATAATACATGGTAATTACACGTTATTTAATATCTTTATTACATGAGCTGAGATGATAAGCACAGAGCTAAATTTGTTTTATTGAGCTAGAAATTACAATTTGAGATGCATGATTAGCACCTTGGATTGTAAGGATGGATTCTAATGAATTGGCTTCGGCAAGATGCAGTGTGAATTGGTTGCTGCTTGAAATGCTGTCTTGGAATTACAATGAAATTGGAAAACTACTGATCTTCATTTGTTTTGTTAGAGAATGGGTTGCTCTTGGCAATGGTAATCTCTGCAACTTGAGCTGCTAGACACACCCCACAATTCTACAATACATGATGCTGGACAAGGAAATTAAAACTCATTATCAATTTCTTATTGGTCATTTTGAAGATCATTATTTTGCCCCACACATTAAACATCAATATAAAACTCTGCTTTGTGAGCTTTCCTTCAAGAAAGGGGATGACATCAATACCTATATAACTCAAGTTGAAAGGTTATTTCACCTCATTAAACTTACACCTGAATGTTTTAAGAATGATTTCTTTTCCTATATTTGTTGGGGATTTCCACTCAACATTCTCAGCCATTTAGAGCTGAATTGCTACCACAAAGATAAACTTAACATGATCATCTGGAAAGCCATTAGCATTATTTATATGATGTACAACTCCACCCAGATTGACAAAGATGTAGGCAAAATGAGACTCAGCCAATCTGCTACTAGAGTATCTCCATTATCTGATACATCTGTTACTAAGAAAAATTCTGACAATTCTCAGACCCACTGTTACCATTGTGGCCAGAAGGGCATTATCAAGTCAAACTGCAGTGCTGTGATCTGGATTCTAGCTGATGGAAATGGCTTTGTGATCAATGAACCTAGTATGGAGGACCTCCCTCACATAATGAATTCAGAACCTACCAGTCATTTAAACTAAGTGGAGCACCACCTCCTAAAAATCTCACACAGGATGTATTGGTCATAAGCAACCTCATGAGAATCAATGTAATTCCTGTGGAGACTTATAATAACTTAACTGAGTGTGAGGAGGATGGCCTCACTGAAACTGAATTTGATAGTGACTTAGTAAATAGTAATGACAGTACCACTACCCATATTTGCCCAAACATAGGGCTCATGATAAAAATTATCTTAACCCACAAGAAGGGTAACCAAGATCAAATAGATGAAATGCCAGGTACAAAAGAGTACTATTCCAATTAGGGATATATTTAATCACATTACAATTAACTAACACCTTTGTTTAAGTATGACAGCTTTTAAAACAAGTCATAAAAAATGAATAAATTTCACTATAAAAGTATATTTATGCAAATCAATATTTTTATTAAATAGTACTCTTTTGTACATAAATATATATCGCGCTCCTTGTAATTTGATTAAAATGCAAAGGTCATGAAATAATTTGATATTACACCCTCATGTAGCGTGTTACTATTTAGCACAACCAAATTTTATAAACAACACTCTGATTGGAGTGCCACATTTGAATTTGATTGCCTTTCCTTAATTTGGTATTTTAATTCTTTGGGATTTTCACTGTTTGGTATTTTAATTCTTTGGCATTTTATTTCTGTCTGTTTTTGATCTTTTATTTCTTTGGTATTTTAATTTTTGGTGTTTTAATTTTTGGCCTTCTCTTTCTAAATCGCATTCCCGTCAAAAACTCCCGCTTGCAAAAACTGTTAAATAGCCTTAATTAATGGAATACATTTATTCTAACAAAAATACTAAATTACTTGTCAATAACAACTTTATTTACGGAAAAAGCTGTAACAATCTTGGTACTCTTGTTTTTTTTAAATTATTTAGGGTTTTTCTTAGGAAACGAATATTGGCGCTGTTGTAAAAAAGGATGCCCTGGTCGAGTAGTTCATGAAGAACGATTTTCCTTAACTAGTACTACTTTTTTAAGGTTTACAAAACTATTTTATTTTAGAACAGCACAACCATGAAAAACAAGCTGCATTAATTGCCGCAAAAAAGCAAAGTTTTCGATGAAGAAG
>CABFPE010000325.1:685858-698129 GCA_900660155.1 Hofstenia miamia | reverse complement strand
TTTTTTCGGATGAATGCCGAATTGAGCTTAGGCCTAAGTTAAGAGTTTATGTGAGACGACCAAAAGGAACAAAGAATCGTGTGGGCAGCTATTTAGTCAAGTGGCAAGCGAATTATTGCTAAAGTTGATGGAACTTTAAAAAGTCGGCAATATTGCATGATTTTGCAAAATAACTTGTTGCCTTTGCTTGATGTGGATGATATTTACCAACAAGATGGGGCGCCATGCCATACCAGTCGCCAAACAATGCTCTTCATGGAAGAATCTGGAATCACTTTGCTGGACTCATGGCCAGCACAATCCCCTGATTTAAATATTTTAGAAAATATGTGGATGGAACTAAAAAGAGGTGTTTTTAGAAGATGCCTACTTCAGTGGCTAACATGGAAATTCACTCAAGAGGAATTTTATATGATTTCTAACGAATGCATTGATTCTTTGTATAAATCTTTCCCAAATAGGGTTGATACAGTTATCAAGGCAAAAGGATATCCAACCAAGTATTAAAGTGTTGTATATTCACTACATTTTGTAATGTACCCATTTATTATTGGAAATTTTTAATCATTGTTAGTAATATTCATTCATACATTTAAAGTGCCCGAAACATTTTTTTCCCTGTTATATTGGTTGTTATAAAATATTTAGTATACCATTAATCTATTTTATTTTTAAGGCAAAGAAACTTCTTTAAAACACAATTAATATCAGATGTTGTCCTAAAAATGTAATTTTTCAATATAATTTTCGTATTGTCCACTTTATGTAAAGTATTAATTCTGTTGCTAAACTGTACATCAGGAACGGCTTTTTAATGCCCACTGTTGTTTGGAAACTCCTGAACTTAAGATCATTTTGGATATTGCAACTCGTTGGAACTCTTTGTTAAAGATGTTAAGACGATTTCTGGAACTAAAGGCGCCTCTATGCATTATTTTCCCAGAGAGACTTGACGGTTACTACTGGGCTAGATAAAATGTCTAGTAAATATACTTTTCATTTTGGAGGAATGCTCTGTTCAACTACAATGGTCTGACGCTAATGCAACAACAGCGTTGCAAGTTAAGAAAATTGGAATTTAGATTGAAAGAAATCGATTTGAGTTTCTCTGTTAGCTGATTTAGACTTACAATGTTAGCGATTGAAAATAGTAAGCAATAAACGAAATTGAATTTATAATGCACTGAAAAGCTATATTTCATATTTATTCATTTTTTAATTCAAGGGTTGTCTTCTAATTATATTTTTTATGGAATTGATTTCAAGTTTTCTGTTCATGGATGAACAGTACTACATAAGGTATGACAGGAAATGCATCATCCTAGTGTGTATCCTTGAAAAACCTTATGTGGTTTTTCATTGACGTATGCTCGTACTTAATTGTAATTCAACATTAAAAGGTAAATTTTATGTTAATTGTCAGTATATTGATAAAATAGTATGTATAACGTAAACGAATATTAATATCATACAACAGTTTGCGGTATTCGAAATATTTAATCTCAACTACAAATAAGCTAGATTTGTTCAGTTAAAAATTATTAGATAAATATTGAAAAATATGAAAATTGCGCTAGTAAACCAATATTGTCTACAACGTAATTTCGCTTTGTTAATATGAATTTAAATAATTACAGCGTTTGTAACATCTGAATTATTTAATGTTTACGGAGATTCGGTAGGAGTCTGACCTACTATTTCCATGCATAAAAATGGCTGTGTTATTTACACTACGAATCTTAAAGTAAATAAGTATTAATAAAATTAAAATTCACATGAATGTTGACAATACAATGAAAACCGTAAGTACTACTAAAAGACTATTTATCAATAATGGAAGTTAACATAGATTCTATTTAAGTTACGATCTATTTCAAGTTTTTCACCACAAACAGTATAGATTACTAAACAACAATAACACATTGGTTCACAAAGCTCTAACAAATTTAACATCAACGTGCTATTTAATGCTAAATTAATCCCAATCTCAGAATCTTCAATTCAATATCTAATTTACCACATTGGGTAATTTTGCTTTAATATGAAATGTCTATAAATGTACATTAAAGGGACATTTTGAAACATTTTACGTTGGAAAAAAATTAACTGGCTTTTCAAGTTCGAGTTACTCGGACTGAGTTCGAGTTTTTATGCTTTGAGTTTGGGTATTTTTAAATGAAATTCCGAGTTCAATCGAGATTTTTTCTAATTTCGAGTTTTTTATTGTAAAAAACGTTTATTTTACAATAATTCTAAGCTAAAAAATAGTTTTTGTGATTGGTAAGAAAATTGACATTTAAAAAAATTTAATTTTTACGTTATTTTCAAATGGATTTTCGAATGAGTTCGAGCTCGAGTTTTGATGATTTCTCTTTCGAGTTTTTCCGATCGAGTTTTGCGAGCTTATTCGAATTCGAGTTCTTAACATTCCGAGTACTCGAAAACCCTGAAAATTAAGTGATGCCCTTCAGTCGTGCTAAATTTTTATACATTTTGTCAAAAATATTTGCTATGTTGATCTCAAGGTTCTTTATGTCAGATTGAAGGTTGGTTGGTTGCTTATGTTTTTTAACAAGGAGAGTTTTCGAGTTCGAGTTGGAGTTTCTACGTTTTGAATTTGAGTATTTTTTAGCAAAATTCCGAGTTCGATGGAGTTTTTTTTTATTCCGAGTTTTTTAGTGTAAAATATAATTTAGTTTCCAAATATTTCAAAGTTTTCTTAGCTAAAAAATAATAATTTTCGATTGATAAGAAGACTAAAATTTAAAATATTTCATGTTTTACGGTATTTTCGAGTGGGTTTTCAATCGAGTTCGAGTATTAATGATTTTACTCCCGAGTTTTTCCGATCAAGTTGTGCCAGCTCATTCGAGTTTGAGTTCTTACCTTTCCGAGTACTCGAAAACCTGATAAAAAGTAGTTTTTTATCTAATATTTCATACTTTGGCTATTGCTATGCAAACTTTTAGCTAGCTTAATGCGAAACCAAGGCAATAAACGGCGATATTTGGCAGCAACCTTTGTTGTACGTCTGTCAAAACCTGTTCTTTTTCAAGCAGTAGTAATCCTAATTTTTAGTAGTTATGTAATGGCACAAACTTCTCTTCTTTTGTATTGCTTTTCATTATACGTCCTGCAAAAACACTTGTTCACTGTTAAAAAGTTGTAATTATATTATGGTAAAAAATTATGTTCGTAGTTAGATTGTTGTACGACTGGCAAATACTCCTGTTCATTTTAAATCATGTCCTTTTATTAGGCATGATAAAGCATAATGTGAAGTCCTGTTCTTCATATTGACATCAATGGTAACGTTGTGCGAACGCCCAATTTTTGGTGATTCAATTCCTACGGACCAATAATATCAATTCCAATTCCATGCAATTATGATTGCAAAAGTTTGAGAGAATATATTTGCATTTTACAAAAGCTTTTCCATTAACACGATAAATTAATTGATAATCCGAGTTGTAAATTGCGCGATCGGGCCAGGGAATTTGAGACGAGACCGAGACTTTAAGACTGAACTTTGGGAATTGTATTCGTCAATTTCCAGACAACCTTGAGTTATTATAAATTTCAATTTATAAAGTTTTTACTATATACTGTTCATTTTAAATCTTTAATTTGGGTTTTAATTTTTTATAAATTTTAGGTAATATTAAAAACTATGGATTGGGATGAGATTGTTGGCCTTGATCAATACAAAAATCAACTTTACAATGAACTTACTCAGTATGAGACTGGTTCTGGGTTTAGCAGTGTCTTTATTTTTGGCCCTGCTGGTGTCGGCAAGAGCTTCGTAATAAAGACAATTTCTTCGAAATTTCCACAATTTTATATCGATCGCGTTTTTTGGGTTGAGATTGAGCGGATAGATTCATGTTTCTCTGGTGAGCTATTTCATAACGCAATCAGGAAAGGTGCCTCTCCCATTGTGATTATTGATGAAATGGACTGTTTTATTGAAAATGATGCCATTAGAGAACAATTCATTCAGCAAGTCAATGCTTTTCGATCTTGTAAATTGATGCTTATTGGAATATCAAATCATCCTGAAAGGCTTGAAGAATCGCTACTTAATTGTTTTGATGTAAAGCTATTTGTTTCGATTCCCACCTATGAAAATCGGTTGAAAATTCTGAAAAAAGTTCTCCATGACAATAATCTTGAATATGATGTTTCTTTATTTACAAATCTCAAGTGTCTTCTAACTGGTGCTGATATTAGTTCATTCTGTCGCTGTTTGATGTATGAGCCATTGAAAATTGTAGCAAATGCAAAATATTTTAAGCCAATCCAGGAAGATGGGCTAAGGAAGTTTACTCCGTGTTCTATTGATGATGAATCTAGTATTGCTATGAGTTTTAACGATATTGAGAATGACAACCAATTGAAATTGCCAACATTAGATGATAATACTGTAATGCAACTAGTAGATAATAACTTGCGCCCTACTGTTGATGATACAACCATTTTAAATTTCAATCGGTTTGCAGAGAAGGTTGGAATTTAATTATTTACGTCCACCACGTGTTACTAGAGTGTCGTAATACAAGGGCTGCTTATTGTGATCACTTTTTTTAACACCAAAAAATGATAGCAATATCCGATTGATAACATTAACCCAAGAAGTGAAATTTGCCATTCATTAGGTGTCGCAAAAATAATCTTGAATATTTATTACTTAATTTTCTTTATAGTACAGCGATAAATTGAAAGTGTTGAGATACGAGTCCATTTTGAACTATGATTTTCATTACTTGAATCATAGACATCTAGAAATATTATTATTGGCTAGTTATACAGGTGATTCGAATGTAACTCCCTATTTTAAAATATTTACAATTTATTCAAATTATTCAATGTTTTTTTTAATTTTTGTGTGTATGTTACTTAATGTTTGGCAATCAGATCTTTTTTTCTTCTCGGATATTGCATTTAAACTTGTTTTTTTAATTTTGTTTACTTCTTCCAAATTTTAATTTTAGAGACCTACAAAAATGGCCAGAACGTGATCCGATAGCTGCATGTAATGAAGTTTGGAAATCGATTGTTGCAGTACAAAGATGGTGGAACACCATTAATCGAAATCATAAGCACATTAATCCAAAACGATCAAGAATTGTCATAACACTTATGACTACAAGCTCTGTGAGTGATAATCAAAGAAGCGGTCGCCCTTCTAAATTCAAAGACCCAGAGGTAATGCAAGTCGTTCATTAAATGCTTAGCTGTAGCAATTCGACAAGCAGCAAGAGAAAATGGACTTTCTGTTCGCTGTGTGCGTAATATGGAGTTGATTTTGGATCACTCTGTATATGAAGTTGCATTATGTTTGGTTTGATTAGTCCCTACATTTTGGAAAAAATTGATAACAATAATCGATGTACTTATTGCAGTAAGGCATATTTGTAATATATGTTGTGCATTCGGGTGAGATCAGAAATTCCGATATTAACTGATTGACAACATTATCGGCGATTGAATTAAGCGATGTACACTGTATTACGTTTACATTTTAGTACATTTGACGATATTTATAATTTATGATTTCTCTTGTGGATTTATTTGTGGAATATTTTTATGTTGAATAAAATAAATAATTCATATTGTTTCAATAGGCTATCATTTGAATAATGATTGGATTTCTCTTTGTAATCTCCCATTAACTTTGCAATAATTTGAGTTGTTCTGCTTTTTAGCTGTGTATTTTAACTTCCAAATTTTTATGAAAATAATTAAAACAAGTTTTTTATAAAAAGGAAAATTTTATTTGCCGTATTTTATTGAAAATTTAAGAAACTTTATTAACTAACTATATTCATAATTTAAAATCATTGAAAGATGAGAAATTTGTTAGTTATGCAAAAAATAGGATATAGAAATTATCAAAGTTCATATTTTGCTAGAAATATAGTTATAGTTGTTTTTGTATCAGTGGAATTTTCTCTATTTCAAATTTTTGTATGTTTATGCGCATATATATATATATATATATATATATGTTCATATAATATATATTTATTGAAAATATAATTTACAGGCCAAAACTGGCTGGTCGATATTAGCTGTGGCCAGTCAATTTGCGGCCTTAAAATTTTTGACCGGTTAAAATTATACATAAATAACATTTTATTGAACGTTCATAGCCCCTTTAATTGCTTGTATTAAAACAAAGTTATGCTTGACAATAAGCCGTCTTATTATTTTTGGATAACCTACGTCGGATAACATGGTTACAGCGAGCAGATATTTAAACAAGTTTTTTATGACTTCTTTGAAAATTTTAATAAAAACATTAGACCAAAAGATATATTTCGCTCAACTTGACCATCGTCAGTAAGCTTTTAAGCTCGTTGTGAGAAGAAAATATGTGGCTAAAAATAAGATCAACCTTGGAGTTTGATTAGAAAGATTGATTAACAAATTATAGTTTTCGTGAAGATATAAAATATATTTGAATGTTAGTAAGCCTGCACTTAATAAATGTATGTTGCCAATTTTTCAAATACTAGCAAAAGCAAGATTTAATGTACCGGCACATCTATGTAGATCTTTCAAGCTTTCTAAATAAATATAAAGGTGTGTGTCTAGCAGAAATCTATGAACAATTTATGAAATTCAAAGGCGGTTGGACGAATTTTGGTTATGGGCAAGTAACCTTTAATTCTCATCATTTTAATTAAGAATTTTTAATGTTTAAATTATAAAATTAGGGCGTGTTTTTCTGAGAATTTGATTTCAGAGAGTGGGCCAACTGCCGCCGTCGTTGATATTAGTAACATTCAACAATTGCCGAGGACTGAAGCCCCGGGTAGTTAATCCATCTGTTCATAAAACGTCTACCACTTTTTAGGCCTAAACTATTAGGTTTTTGCTATCATGCTCCAATAAGCTAATCTCATAATCATAAGTTAAGAACAATTAAGGATTGACGCGAAAATAAAAACCCGGGAAATTTACCGACCGTAAATGCCGAAGCACCGTACGGGAAATAGCAAAAATCCTTTCCCTTCCATCCCCAATCGTGACCTCAATGAGAAACCGTTTTGCAAGTGAAACTGTTAGAAAACTTGTGTTCTTAAAGGATGAATTGTATAAACGATTTTATATGCATTTTTAAGGATTTTTAATAATTTTATCAAAAATTATTATACCGGATATTGTGGTCGGCAACTAAGCAGAAGAACAAAAGAACATGAAACTAATTCAACCATTTAAAAACACCTAAAAAATTGTGGACTAAATTATGATGTAAAAATTCTAAAGAATACCAATGCAAAATATCTTAAAATCACTGAAAGCATTTTAATAAGATCATTTCAACCAAGTCTAAATACGAAAGAAAATTATATACATAAACTATTGTTACCAATAATTAAGATTTAGTGAAATAAAATATTGCTATAAAATCAAGTAAATTTAGAGGGAATTATTTGTAAAACTGGTGATAATTTTGTAAGTCGAAATATATTTGAATGTTTTTGCTAAGATTTTATATGCATTGTAACTATTGTATATAAAATGTTTTAAAATTGAATTTTTGCTCTTATTATTTACCCAGGAAAACCCGAGAAACGTATATCCGGAAATCACCCGAGTATGGGAAAAATATATCCGGGGATAACCCGGGTACGGGAAATGGCAAAAATCCTTGCCCTTCCATCCCTAGGAACAATGTGATTGACTGCTTTCTTCTAATTATATGACTTTAACTAAAACCTTTGTTCACCTTGAAATAGCTTTGGCCATTAATCCAGGCTTGGCCAATAATCCAGACTTGTCCATTGGACAGAATCCAATCCAATACAAAAATTTCAGAATTGTCCAATTAGAATTCAATCGAATTCGAATCTAAGTTTGAGTTTGCTAATCCAAATTTTTTTGCAACATACATCAAATGTTTTTGATTTCACATGATATTTATTTAAATATAATGCACACATTTTCTGTATGTGATTATTAAAGGCTGGGTTTCGCTTGTAAAACGATAATAATGATCAATTACATGTTCTTTAGCCAATTACAATATATTTTTTCGTAATTTAAAACAGTTGATTACTTAATAGTCGAGATTTGAAATCCAACTCGACTCAAATTTTAAAAGATTGATGAGACTTAACTCGACTCGACCCGAAGCAAAAATATCCCGACTCGCAGAGCCCTAGTATTATCAGACCCATATTCAAAGCAATTATTGTAATATTATGAGTATTTATTAAGAAAACTACATATGTATATTATAATGAACTGGTTTTGACAATTTTTGTAAAATTATTACAATGAAAATTAAATTGGAATCCAATGAATAGTAAATTTTGTTTGTCAAACCAATTCCAATGTTCAATTTGAATCCAATTAGATTGCAGTTTTTCATTTGTGTAAAATGTGAATTTAGCTTAGACTGCAGGCTATGTTGTAAAGTCACGTTTTTTAAAAATTGCTTGTAATGTTGCTCAACGTATTGTGGCATAAAGACATTTAAAAAATGTTCATTCTTTATTTTATTGCAATTTCAATATTAATTTTACGATTTTATTTCAATTGCAATTTGACAAAGCGACAACGGTGCTATATATTTTAGTTTGAATTTCTGCTAATTGGTAGCGCGGTAGAATTTGGGCAGAAGATGTGGCACGACTTGGCTGGTTTGCTTTCCTTTAACTTAGGTTAGGTGCATGGTTAGCTCTGTTGTACTGCTTTTCATTCATAACGAAAATTGTTATTATTGCTTTCACCTAAATTGCATGAGATGAGAAATGCACTGAGTATAGGTTATTTAACTAAGCACTTAAGTTCGCTACTTGCACCCAAGAGTTAGGGCTTCTTTATGCTTTATCTTAATTAAGGATCTATTCTTATACGACTCTTTTTTAAAGGTTATCCATATCAGATCGGCCGAGTGTGGCCATTCTTCCCTAACACGAACTCCTGTTTACTTTTAACTTTTATTAGGATAGGGTATAATAGCAGGACGAGTTAGTTATTAATTTCTAGCACTGCTAAGTCCATGCTTTGATTCGAGACCTTCTATAGATAGGTTATTAGGATTGCTTGCTGATTTCATACCAATGCCACAATATTTTTATGATCAGCGAGAAGCAGAATCTTATTAAAATAGACTAGAAAAGAAAAAAGATTCTGAAGAGTACTTCATGAATATATTGTTTGATGAGATGTTTATGAAGATATAATTGTTGTTTACGTGTCTCACAATGATTGAATCACGTCATTGAGAAAATTCTAGTTCTAAGATCTGTAAATAAAAGCTTATACCTTCTAGTGTTAAAAGTTCAAACATTTTCCATATTAAAACAATTTTTTAGAAAATCTAAAGCTACTAAGAGTTGTTTTGCAAAACAAAGTTTACTATGGAGATTTCAAATATTGCATTTTGCATCTACAGACTTTGCTTTCACATTGTGAGATTTTCTATAGTGAACATACACATTATTCTAAATTACATTTATATTTTCAATCATTGCTTTTAATATATAATAGTTAGGTATTTCATTTCCAAAAAATATGACATTGCATCCTTACATTTTTAAAATTAATTTATTTTAACGTTACTTATTTTGCATAGTATAATTCTTACCCCATCAAATCTCCAATGTTTTTTCCCAGGTTCGTGAAAATAAATTTTGTTTAACAACCTAACTTGAAATTATTAAATACTAATAAAGAAATGCATTTAAGTAAAACACCAGATTATTATGAAAATTATCTTTTCATTTAATTAGCATTACTTTATGTAGTGAATATAAGAATTTTAAAAATGCTTTATTCAAAATATTTTCATTTTTTACATATTTGAATGGTAAAAGACCGAGTGGAGGGTGTCAAAATTGGGTACCCCACCTAAAAATATTTGCAGTGTGGTCATGCATGGTTTATATTAGACAATTTACTGACAAAATTTTTTTAACAAAATCACAGTAAGCAAATTTATTTCTTGACAAAGTCGGTGATTTTGAATGCTGGGCTTTAGGCATGCTGATGTATTTGATGCTACCTTTCAGTGAATAGTTATGAAATGTGTATTGTAAAAATATTTTAAGCGTGTAACACTGTGATTTAATTTTAAGGAAAGTAATTCATGGAAGTGAAACCCAATATTTTGGCGAAACAGCTTGAAAAAATTGCATTCCATTATTTGTATGAGTGCATTTTCTACATAAATTATATTAATTAAAGTGCAATTGGAAAAGCATAAAACACTATTTCTATTGTGCCTTCAAATATGACTTTGTGGTATTAGCTATGAAGAAAGTAGGCTTAGAAGTTAGTTTACTCAAATGCGAGATATGTTCACCTAATCCTAATTGTGATTTCAGTGTTTTGTTCAAGACATTCGAAGAAATGGACTTATCATCCTTTGAACTCTTATCTTCAAGTGTCTAAAATTTGTTCAAGAGTTCATTTTGAAGCATGTTTCAATTCCACTAAGATTATGAATGATGTAAAATTCCTTGAAGACCCACAGTTAGAATTGCATCTGGTAAGGAGTTTGTGCTTCACTACCTAATACAACCTTTTGCTTAAGAACTTCTAATCTCACAACTGTTACAGCCATACTTCAAGAATTTGTTGCACAGAAGCAGCTGAACCGGTTATACTTTCAATTTCAAGAGACTGATGAACTGCTTAATCAAAGATTACAGGCATATTTGCCAATTTGTAAATAATGTCTTGGATTACCACTAAACTCATCAATTGATACTGCTGCATTCTTGGCGTCATATGTGGATAGTACAGAAATATGTAAAAAGATTGTTCTCATTGATGATTACACTTACTATGTGCCAGATCAGTGTTTGCAAGATCTTTTTAGCAGATAACTAGCTTTGTCTGAAATGCCTATTCACATGGCCCCTAAAGTACAAAAATCCATTCCATCACTATTAGAACAAAATTGCCAGAGTGCTTCTTTAACTTCCACCTTGTCCCCTCGGGATAAAGCAAGATTTCTCTCTTGATTAGTTGGTTGGAACTCCCTTGAAAGCAGTTGGTATTCCTTTGCTCCAGCTGAATTCCGAATTTTCCTAAGTTATCGGCTTGAAATCCCTTTAATTGATGATGAAAAATCTCCCAAGTGCTTTAAGCCTTCAGATTTGTCATGTGCAGTTGATGGTGAAAGAATTGCACAGCATGATCGACTCAGAGACGCCATTTTTGCAACTGCTTCTAAAACTGCGTTGTCCCCAGTGCTTGAGAAGCCTAACCTCACAGAATCATGCTCGTCCTTTAGACATCCTTTTGCCATGCTGGTCTTCTGTCCGTCCAACCGCTCTGGATGTGACTTAAATAGTGCACTGCAATCTTTGACTGTTTCTCATGCTCTAGAAGTCTCTGCAACCCAAAGTTTACTAAATACACGTAATTATGTTCAATTGTTGATATATATTTTATACCATTATCAGTGTAAGCTCTTGGAGAATGGTCACCAATTACTATCAAAGTATTTTGCAAGATGTTTTTTTATGTTTTCTGCCCGATATGCCTGTTGCGATTTGAGTGTGTCTTCTACATATTTTTTCCAACAATTATTGGTAATTTTACAGGGTGGAAATGCAACACGTCTTTTATCAAGATATGGTGTTTAGGGTTAAGGCAGTTCACGTCCAATTTGTAACATTTGGACCACAAGCACTTCAAATCGTATTATTCATTTTACCATGAGATGGCCTAACAAACTTAATGCTTTTATGCATACAGTACTGGCCAAAAGTTTGGGAACACTTTACAAATTTAGATATTTTTGTATTCTACACTAAAAAACGCAATGTAGAAACAATATAATAACACAATGTAGAAACAATATGATAACATCTTGTAGAAAGTAAATAGTTAATTCAGAAAAACTCACTAATATTTTGTATGTCCACCATTATTGGCCAAACACGCAGCCATGCGATTTGACATTGACTCGACAAGTTTTCTACAATAATCATCAGTAATCTCTGTGCACCATACTACTTTAATTTGCTCTTTCAGATCGTCGAGTGATGTGCATTGGCTCTTCCTCAGACAGTTTTTGATGTGATGCCAGCAATTTTCTATGACATTGAGGTCTGGGGAGTTTCCCGGCCAGTTCTCAAGCAGTCAAAAGTCTTGTGATGCAATCCACTGTTTCACAACTTTGGCGCTGTGGCAAGGAGGATCATCTTGTTGTAGTACAGATGTTCTGCGAAGCTGCATAGATATGGGAACTTTCTCCTGAATTATTTTGAGGTAGGCCTTGGCTGTGACTGTCTCGTAGTGAGGA
>CABFPE010000325.1:645328-663429 GCA_900660155.1 Hofstenia miamia | reverse complement strand
TATCTTACTTAGTATTATTGGGAGTAGTAAAATTGGTCTATAATTAATTGCGTTTTGAGTATCACTTTTTATGTATAGGTATGATTTATGCTATTTTCAAATCATCCACAAAACACCCTCAGAAATACATTGGTTTAAAATATCACATAATGGTATACATAAAATTGGTGTTGTTTACTTTAGAAAACCATGTTGGTACTTATTAACGTTTAAGTTTTGTGATATTTCAGTAAACTGATGTAAAGTTATGAAGCAAAAATTAAAGTGTTTTTATACAGAAAATTATTGTGAATTTTCATTTCATTTATAGAGATCATATTGTCTCTGGTATCAGTATAATTTCCTAGATTTATAAATGTCTCATTAAGTATATTAGCTAGGTTTTGTTGATCATTTACGATTTCATTATTATCCTTTAATGATGTGATCTCTGGAGGATTATAATTGTTGAAAGATTTCTATATAAATCTCCATTTTTGTGTTATGCTTCAATTTTCAAATGCTAATTTCAAGAAATTGTGTAAATCTCTTCTGCATTTGTTTGATACTTTGTTTCTAATATATTTATACTTAGTAAATTTTTTGTCATTTTTATCTTTACACTAGTGTGTTTCAGTTTAATTAAATGCTTTGTTTTATTTGATCACCTTTGCTTCCATTTAAGAAATTTATTTTGATTCGTACTATTTTTAACTTTTTTAATGGACATTGCTCATTAAATAGATAGTTTAAATTTTTAGTAGTGAATTGCAATTTTTCATCAACAGCTGCCAAATTGTAAAATAATTTAAAAAATATAATTGGTTAGCAAAGTATTTTGGTCGTAATTACTTCAATTTCTCGGGAAAAGTATTCATTCGGGGTGTTTGTTAGGAACTGCAACGTTGCTTGTTTTACCGAATCAACGTTATCAAACTTTGATTTTCGCAACTCTTCTTTAAGACTTTTGAATAAGCATCGATCACATTACTTCAATTCCGGGCTGTATGGGGTTTGGATAAGCTGACGGACATGTCTTCTTTCTAGAAAAGCTGTTTCCGACTACTTGTGGGTCGGTGTAACACGTAATGTTTGCCATTTGTTCCAGGTGGTTTGCAGAAATTCAATGTAACGCGATGATGTCAGTGTTTCTTTTCGCTTCAAAACAACTACGCTAAAATTTTTATCGCCTTTAAACATCAAAATTATTATGGTCTTTTTGTTTGGGTTGAATTGCGCGTTGTCTGGATTGACTACGCTTCTGCCAGCAAATTATTATGGTCTTTTTGTTTGGGTTGAATTGCGCGTTGTCTGGATTGACTACGCTTCTGTCAGCATTTGATCTCTTCTTTTGTAGGAAAACGTATTCAGCAGGCACTACGGGGCACAGAAGGATCCACACTTGATATAACGCTACATTCATTATTTTCATTTGGGAATGAAGCGTTATGAGAGCAGACCAAGCGCGGTCCTAGAAAATTTCTAACGGGAACGTTTCAAATTTTTTTCCTAAAATTATGAAAAACGATTATTTATTTTTTACAGTTATACAAAATCTAATCATATTTTGCAAAAAGTGCAACAATTTATGAGGTTCTTCACAAAAACTTTAAGGTTTATATATTCATACACATGACTTTCTAAGATATGACTTTTATTCATGGAAGATGAGAAATTGTTTGAAAAAATGGGTTTCTATGTTATGAAAAAACACTAAGAAATTATTTTTTGTCATAATATTCACTGCAATATCTTAAATATATGCATAGATAGTTTTTGAAAAAGAGGGATGGCGACCGTACCCCCTCCCAAAACAGGGACTGGTGCAAACAGAGCAGACAGGGTTTTTGGTTTAAGTGTTTGTATCAATAACAAGAATGTGTTATAAAGTAAACCTTCTCTGTTATATAATCAATAAATAAACATGTGCAGTACTAACACCTAAAAAACCAAATATTCAATGCACCTATGCCCCTAAAAGATGTATAATATGAACATTAAANCAGCATTTGATCTCTTCTTTTGTAGGAAAACTAACGAACAGAGCCCAAGTTTCGTCCTCAGTTGACCAATATTTTGATAAATCACTCAAAGAATTTGTATCAATCAAAGAATCGACGGGCATATTTCGGGGGCAATGCCCTCCGACGGAAACCTTATTATCCCCCGGAGCAACTACTAATACGAGATTGAATTTTGCTTAGTGAAACACTCAGAAAAAAGTTTCCCATTTTCCCAAAGCAAACGTATTCAGCAGGCACTACGGGGCACAGAAGGATCCACATTTGATATAACGCTACATTCATTATTTTCATTTGGGAATGAAGCGTTATGAGAGCAGACCAAGCGCGGTCCTAGAAAATTTCTAACGGGAACGTTTCAAATTTTTTTCCTAAAATTATGAAAAACGATTATTTATTTTTTACAGTTATACAAAATCTAATCATATTTTGCAAAAAGTGCAACAATTTATGAGGTTCTTCACAAAAACTTTAAGGTTTATATATTCATACACATGACTTTCTAAGATATGACTTTTATTCATGGAAGATGAGAAATTGTTTGAAAAAATGGGTTTCTATGTTATGAAAAAACACTAAGAAATTATTTTTTGTCATAATATTCACTGCAATATCTTAAATATATGCATAGATAGTTTTTGAAAAAGAGGGATGGCGACCGTACCCCCTCCCAAAACAGGGACTGGTGCAAACAGAGCAGACAGGGTTTTTGGTTTAAGTGTTTGTATCAATAACAAGAATGTGTTATAAAGTAAACCTTCTCTGTTATATAATCAATAAATAAACATGTGCAGTACTAACACCTAAAAAACCAAATATTCAATGCACCTATGCCCCTAAAAGATGTATAATATGAACATTAAAACAAAAAATATGTAAATATCTATATATATATTAAATTCATTCCAAGAAAGAATAAATTCGATTGCATAGCAAAAATAACCTTTCCACATCTGCTATTCTATTGGGCAGAATTCATGAATCATTTATTTCTGATCTTTGCAGATCTGGCAAAATCATAAAAGTAGGCACTGAGGATCATGGTTTCCTAGGACTTTATCTTTATCCAGGTCAACCTGTATTTGGGGAATCAAATGAATTAGTTGATAAAAATAGCTGACACTAAATGAAATATTTTTTGTTTTAGGTCCACTAAAGTTATAGTAAGAATCGCTATCAAATACGTTTTTGATTTTAATGTTTTAAATCAGTAATTGAGGTGTTGGTTATAATCCAGCGTCGTCAAACCTGGGGGCTCGGGGTTGAAAACTGAAATTTTTTAATGTGATGTTAAATCAAGATTTTATCTGTTTTTTTAAACTTTTACGTCGTTTTACTATATTATATAACAAATTGCTAAGCAATTTTTTTATAATTACTGTACTTTTCCAAAAAAAACTTCTAGATGATTATTATGTTAGTAATACACAAAAGAGATTTTAGAGAAATAATTTGGTGGAATTTCATATATCAATGCAAACAATAAATACAATGCTTCAATATTTTTTATAGCCAAGTAAAAGCTCTTTACAAACTGAAATTTTAACATATTTCAGCAAAGACCAATAAATGTTGAAAATGTCATCCCAAAACAATATAAATTTTGCAAAACAAGACATTTTTCACAATCACATCAAGCAAATGCATTACATTCTTTCAAATTTGACGCAGGCAGCTAGCAGTTGAGTTTTCTTCGGAAAAAGGTGCCTGTCCTTAAGGATAATCCGGTAACTGAAAAAGCGAAAACTTCTTGAATAATAACCAACGTCGAACCAAAAATATTTTAGCATTTTTAAACTTTCTTGAATTGAATAATATTTTGAATCATAACAACGGATGCAATATTTTATAGTTCTTTATTCAAAGCAATTATTGACAAATATATATTGTGTTTTTTTTTATTTGTCAAAACCTATAACATACGTGAAAATTTAGTATAATGCTGCAAGCAGGATTTTTTGCCAGATTCCACATCGAAAACTACTTCTTTGCAAGAAATATTTTTTCATGAACATGATTGTGTGCAGAAGCAAGCCAATTCTTGTTTAGATTTTTGAGAGGACATTTTTATGTATTACTAAATACCTGTAGATGTTTAAATTGGTTACTAGTAGCTTGAACAACAAACTATATTCTAAAGAAATATCAAATATGTTAATTGTGCTAGAATACAAAGAAATGTCTGTGACCAGCTTAGCAAAGCATTTTTCAAGAATGCCACTTAGTGATTATCTTTAAAGAGCTTCTGGGTTTTTTGGAAAAACAAACCAGTTCCCCAAATTTTCAAAACACCTTTCTCCAAGTTTGTAAATTCTTGGTGAGTGTGCACCCACGAAATGGTGACAATTTGTACAAATTGCATCACCTGAGGTATTTGAAAACACAAATTATTTTTAATGAAAATTCCGATTTCTTAAAATTCATTAAAATTATTCCCTATAATTAAGGCTCAGATAATCATGATATTTGAATCTCATGGAGTATCAGCTAAGCCTAAACATTTCCTTAAACCGCTACCCTGCTCAAAGCCAATTAAGAATCGCTCTCCGAGAAAGTTATAAGTACTGTCAAGGTATATGCAATAAACCTGTAGATTAAGCATAATGAAGATTGTCTAAAAAGTTTTCATGAACAATTATCAGAGCAGGCATATATATTTAATCTAATATTATTCCAAATTTATTACTATTGCCTCATATTCGCTTTGAAAATTCAATTGTATGATTTACCCAATAAGTTTAGTTGCTTTCCTGGAATCGAGTTGACAAGTGAGTCTGGTCGTGCCGAATTGGGTCAAAAATTAACTAGATCAGATTGGGTAGCTCAAAAATTATCCATGAATAATGAGGAAACCTTTTCAGCAGGTCGGGCCGAGACTCAAGATTCAGGATATACATTCATTGAAATTGAATGCATATATTTTAGTTTAACGAATCAGATCTTACGCTAACTTTATTTCATTTTGATTTGTCTAAAATATATTAAATATGATTCAAAATAGTGAAGAGAAATACCTTTTTTATTACTATAGCCCGAGTCGAGTCGGATCAGAAACTGTGTGGGCCAAGAAAAGTTGAACCGATTCAAGGTTTTTTAATAGTTAAGCATAATAAACAGTGACCACTACAATTAAACAATATAACAATTTATAGGGAATTTACACAAAGTGCATCCAACTTGTATGAATGCCATTACATTAACTTAAGAATTATTAACAATCAAATGTTTTATGCATCTATCAAGAATTAAATATGACAAATAAAACCACGTATAGACAAAACAATGCCACCTTTAGGAACATCCCAGGTTTTTAAACTATTACTGAATCTAAGATTGGCGTCTGATTTAATTATATCCTCCAAAGAGTACGTTACTAATTACCAGCTAAGAAGGAAATGCAAAGATTTTATTTTGAACAGAAGGAAAGCCCTAGATTTCTATTGACAAATATGGAAAGTCAAACAATATTTTGATTGTGTTGGGAAATGAGGTAAGAACACATATCTGGTTTTTGTTTCTGTAGTGCCACATAAATTTTGAATTTAAACTTGACTGAAGGGCTTTTGCTGAAAATTTGATTATTCATCTCTATTTGCTAAATTGTTGTTTTGCCAATTACCAAAAATTATATCACTTTCACTATAAAATTATAATACAAATGTACAATGTTTTGATGTAAATGAACAAACTAAAGCAAATTATATCACATGCCCCTAAGATCAGATTCAAAATATAAAATATGTGGTTGTTCACTGTCTAACATCATATGTGCTCATTTTATCAAATTTTTGGTATTCACATTATTACAGAATTCAGTTATTATAATTATATTTGATAACAACTTCTCATTCAGTCACTATAGATTTCTTGTAAATTGGAAAATTTTGGATATTCATTTGACGGCTCTTGGTGTTACACAATGCTATATTATCGCCATTTTACGTTAATTGACAATTGAATTGGGGATTACATTCTCAGTGCAAGCACTACTTGCTAGCAGTCGAGTACACCAACATGCATACCATTCATTGCTCAATTAACAATGATGGACGTCCTCGATCTCCCTTTGCTGCACCTGATCGAACAGAAAAGGGGTGTAGCAAGACGTCAAGAAATAGTCATTCACATGATAACTCGTGCTTGAATAAAGGTTGCAAGCAGTTACTAGTTCAAGTTTTTGATCTGCTTTAAAAATAATGAAATCTTATAATTAACGGTCTTACAAATTAATTGTAAATTTATAAACTTTTGTCGGTTTTATTTAGGTAATTCATTCTTCAAGTTACCTGGTTTGTGGCTTACAATTTTATAACTTAGTTTGCCGAATCGTGATGTAACGTCCTCAATGATTAATAAAATATAGCTAGCTAAAAAATAGATCAAAACATTTATTCTGTTTTACGTTGATCGTGAACAGCTAACTACGGCCTTTCAATAATGCATTGCAATAATATTGCAATACAAAAAATTTCAAAATAAATATGTTGCAACATGAGTTTGCAGGGAATATAATATTGCAATACCTTGCAATATATTGAAATATTTTTGTCAACTAAAAGCTACCTATTTTAAACAAAGAAAAATATTTTGTGTTGCTTTATTATGATTTGCAAGCTAGATCTGGGCGCCATCCGACTGAGCCGCCGTTGCCGGCATATTTTGACTGTCCCCATCAATTGCCTTAGGAAGTTTAATCATTACAGTTTATTTCTAAGCTGTATGCACACCAATTAAATATTGTAATCAAGCAAAACAGCAGCAGTTAATGTTATTATGCTGTTTATTTTGTAAAAACTAAGTTAAAAAACAAACAATAACAATGCAAGCGGGAACGTTTTTAAAAAAATGCCTTCTAATAATATTGCAATATATTGCAATGGTGGAATGTTCCCCCCGTCAGGTTTCCAAATTTGATTTTGACTGGATAAATCAAAATATTTTTCGTAAAAAAATGAAAAATTTAAAATATAGGATTGTGAAATGCATTTTTTAGGGTATATTTTTCAAAAATTAGGTAATGACGATGATGTCCCCCCGTCAAAAAATCCTGTGTACGCCCCTGCTTTGGAGGTGACTATTCACACACCTTCAACATAATTACTTGTTATTATTAAAAATACTAGTAACAACAAACAAGATAACTAGGGTTAATACAAGTTGTATTGTAACTTGGTTTACAGCAAAATCCACTGGAGTGATTAATTTCAATTGGTTCACCTATGTTAATAAATAATTTTCACTTTAAGAACCTTCTCAGTCTTAGTCGGGTGAATGAACTTCCTACGGTTTGACTTTGTGTGGCCTTTCACACCACATTGTAACATTATGTTCTTCAATGGGTTATTATCCTTACAAATATTTCGATTTTATTATTATTTCTCATCAAATTGTGAATTTCATTTAATAGCAGTTTAACAGGTGTACTATGTAGCATCTATTGCATTTCTACTGCCATGTTTAATAAGTATCCCAAGGATGGTAGTGGTATCACTTGTTATTTGATATGATATATGTTTTTTAGATTTTCGGGAAATCCACAAAATATGGGCGTAAGCAAGTTGAACTGCAAATAATAACATACCCTTGAAATAGTTTTTAAAATACATTGGAAATCTAGTATGTATGTATGCTTGCATGCCATCCTTATTATGATAACATAGTTGCATTTTGGATTCATATTGATATTGCTTACAAATTACTATTACGTACTTATATGATATTTTATATGCAAACATTATCATCAATGTATAATAGAAATCTAGCGGCGGATTTTGCCATAGTTGCTTGCTTTTCTTGCATTGTCAGTTCAAACTTCAACCATTCACTAGAGATTAGCATTGAAACATAAAAATTTCCTTAGAATTTCTGCAATGTTGCATTGCAAGGATTTGGATTGGTAAACATATCTTCTCCCAGCAGCAGAGATATCGTGAATCATGTTTTTCTCCCATTTCCTTGTCCATTGTTATTCATTTTAATTTCTACTCCATCCTTACATTAATGGGTTAAGAAAATTTTCATTTTCAAAACTTTCTATAGATTTATCGAGTGATTCTGTTGTGTTGTGCAATTTTGTTTCAAATGCGTCCGTAATATGATTTTTCGAACTCTTTGACTCGAACTTAGCATTTTTCATTCCACCTTCATGTCGTTAGAATAGGCTTAATTCATCTTGAAGCTATGAGGTTTTTAGTGGCATAGTTTGTGTGCACTTCAATATTGAGTCATTTTTATTCCAATAATCGGAAGGATAAAATCAAGCAATTCTAAAAGATTGAAGGAAGTATTACTTCGTTTCCTCGCGAATTCAATGCAACACCATCCAATCTTCTGGATTGTAAGTGCGCAACACGATTGTTAAGCATGAGACACGCTTCTTCGTCGAACATCATTGAAGTACAGATAAACACAAAATATAGCTCGTGGAATTATCTGAAGGAAATGCTCCCGTAACTCAAACATTTTATGCCCTCAGTGCTTTAATATTCAAACGCTTTTGTTCGCGCATTGATTTAGCTGACATACCACTTTACAAACTGAGAAACCAGCAGTTAAAGTTATGCACTCTATTCAGCAATATTGGACACCCCTTTCCAAGTCAATCAACTTGTCAGAATCGAATTGATGCAATTGCCACTAAAGATCTCATGAAGATAGAGAATGCCAGGCACATCAAACTGATTTTCATAATAGTCGACGAAGAAGTATTAAGAAACATGAAGGCTTTGAATCTACTGTTTGGAGATATTGATTGCCCCAAGATGGCGCCATAAATCGTCATGTCATTGCACATACTGTCGATGATGCAATGAAATTTTTAGAAGCCATAGCAGGGATATTCTTGTATTAAGCCTTACTGATGCAGCGAGATATATGGTTGCTGCAGGCAAGATTTTAAAAGAACTCTATATCCCATGTTATTCCATGATTTTTGCCTCACTCATCTTTTACGCAATTGCGCAATGCGAATTACAGCAAACAACCGAGTGTTGACAATCTTATTGCAAACGTTAAAGGCCACAAGCATTAAGAACAAAACGCGTTGCTCAATGTTTGCTGACGTTGGTATTTACCCAGATGTTTTTCTTACATGTTTAGGAAGTTGGCTAAGAGCAGCATTTACTACTCGAAGAACTTACCTGTTAAAAGAGCTAAAGAAGCAACTGCATCTAATGGACTTGCGGATGACTTAATTGAAGTAACTTTTCATTGCAAAATTGGTTGACCTCATCGAAAAATTGAAAGGACACATTTCTTAGTTAGTGATGCATATTCAGCAATTAGTTCACTTAAACACATTAAAAAAGAACACAATTAATACAATGCAATAAAGTCTGATGTTCAGTTTACATCTAAAACCCTTAAATATTAGCAAAATGAGAGCTGATTAATATTTACCATTTATTACAGCTTGGAATCTACATGTATAAAAAGCCTAATTTCTCAACTAAGACTAAAATTCTAAATGTAAATTCCATGTTATGTGCACAATGTTGTAGCACTGTAGACAGCTGTAAAACTAAAAATTTCATTCTGAATTTATTTTAACTTAAGAATCACAATGAAATGTAGCTGCAAAGCTTGGATCATTTTTTGTATTTTTAGACTCTTTAAAACAATTTAACTACAATGGCTTAGAATTGGCACTCAAGAGCATGATTTAAACCACAATTTTGATGAGAACCAAAACATGCACTTATAAGTATAAAATTGTTGCCTTTAAAGAAGCTTTTTTTACATAATGTTAAATGCTTATAATTTGTTCATCTACAATATTTTAGTTGGCATTACAAAATTCCAGCTAATCAATTTGATGCAGGGTTTTTTAGTAATTTGAATGTTAAGATTGAACTTGAGCAAGTTTTCCAAACTCAAACAGAAAAATTTATAAGAAAAATAATTAATAGTCAACTGTAAACTTGATTTATATTATGCATGAAAACATTGTAAAAGTCATTTATATTTTTAGTTGCAAATAATTATTTTGTAGCCAAAGCCTAAAAACTATTATAAAATTTGAAAAAAACTTTTTTAAATCAGATGTTTTCAATTGAGTATGAACTTGCATGTGGACCCTGTAACTAACATTCTACTTGAAAACCATGGTTTGATTGATTGTTTTCAAGTACTCAGAATGCTAAAAACTTGAACTCTGGTGAGTATGTAGAACTTGATCAGTAAAACCTTTAAAAGAAATCATCAAGACTCAAATTCAATTGAAAATTCACTCAAAAATACTATAAAACTTGTTTCTCTATCAATCTCAAATAATTATTTTTTAGCATATAGAGCTTGGAATTATTATAAAATAAATATTGTTTTACTCTAATAGACTCAAAATTAGAAAAAAAACTTGATTGAACACAGAATTTTCTTTGAATAACATTAGACATAATTTAATTCAAAATTTAATCCCTCTAACAGTCAAGAAATACAGTGCAAATTTAATATCAGTGTTAAATTATTTGAAATGAAATGCTCTCATTTTATCTTGATGTTTAAAAAATTCCTTTGTGCTGATGATGCATTATCTTCACACTTTCATATACCATACAAAATAAAAATGGGATTATATGTTAAATATTCATTTGCATCAAGATGAACTAGTTCACCTTGATCTGCATTCAATTCCTTTAGTTGCCAGCATTAGGAATTGAAAAAATTTGACTGCTTTTCTCTGATTAATTTTAATATTAAAGAAAATTAAAACCTAAATACAGCTTGAACATAAAGGTTGCACATAAGATATAAAATATAGAATATCTGAATTTTGTTAATAATAACTGAAACACATACAAAGCACAATTCAAATGAATTATGCAAGTTTTTGTAATTAATAGGGTATCCAATATTTTTTACAACAGCTTGTACTGTTTTTTTGACATTGATTTAAACAAATTCACACTGTGCCTGTGGAAAATGTTAAGGAAATCTTCCTCTATTGATTGCCATAAATCATTAATATCTGTAATATTTTGATTATTCACCATTCTTTTTAGCTGATCCCACATTTTTTCAATCAAATTGAAGTCTGGAGACCTCCCTGTTTAGTATGAGTCTGGCAGAAACATAACTCCTTAACTCTTTTTCTTTCCATAAATTCTTAACTTCATTGGACTTATGACAAGGTGCATTGTCTTGCTGCAGAAAATGATCTTGATCCAGCAGTGTTAGTACATTGGCCCTAAGGATGTCAATATATTGCTTTCTATCAATTGTTTATCTACCTTTGCCAGAACTTGCATCCTAGAACTCCATATTGCTCCAAACACCATACATGATTTTGTTAACCAGAGATATTTGTAGCTTAATATCAGGGCTTGGATCAAATTGCCTGATCCCTAGGTCTGCTAATGAATTGCACTCATCCTGATTGAAACTGTATACAACTTTCACTGGAAAATAAAATAATGCAACAGTCTTTTTAATGGTTTTTTCACAACTATAGAAAAATCTTGATTTGATATGATGTGAATTTAGAAGAGGTTTTTGGTAGATGTGTCTCCCAAATAACCTACATTTCAATAAAATGTGTTGGATGCCACCTTGTAAATAATTCAGACCACAACTCCAACTACTTTTCAATTTTCTGGGTGTTGCTTTTCGTCAAATTTCAGATATCCTACATAATAGGGCTCTGGATCCTTCTGTGGACTTTGGCAGATGCCCTTCTGGTTTTACTTATTCAATTTGGCTCTTAGTCTAAAAAGCAACTATTATGCACCTGACAGTTAATTTTGAGATTATTAAATGCTCTGCTATTTCTTTGTGAGACAGTCCAAATTTTTGGATCACCTGTTTCCTGACATGATTTGGCATAGCCTTAGGTTCAATATTTTAAATAGAAAGCAGATTTTGCTGTCAGTCTTACTTGGATAGATTAGATAATGAATTCAACTAGAAGAATTGTTTAACTGTCAACAGTTTAGGGCAGGTATATCCTAATTTGTGATTAAAATGCTTGAATGCATTTACAATGTTAGGTGTGCATCTTTATGTTCAAGACTGCATAAATGTTCATGAAATTTTCAATTCCAGAACAATTATTGAATATCCAGTATTATACTTAATAGAAATTGTGTAGAATGTGATGATCATTGTAACTGTTTGAGATGAACTTTGTTTCTTCAGAAATTATAATTATCACTTATGTAGACAAACTAAACAATTGAGAAATTATTAAAAGCAATTGTAATACACATTTTCATATTAAAATTATATATAGGTATTTACATTATATATATATATATATATAACAAAAGTTATAAGATAAATTTAATTATATTACACTAGCACTAAGGAACTCATTGTTGTGGAAGAAGGTGCAGAAGTGACCATATTACAACAGCCCTGATTCTAGCAAAATTTAACATATAGAAAAACATTGGTAATTCATCCATGTAAATAGTAATTGTTTGGGAAACATCCAAAATGACCAATTTGTATGGCTTCCAGCCAAAGGCTATTCAGGGAAACAGAAGTTCATAACTTGCTTGATTGGTTCTACCCTATTTGTCTTGGAACTTATTATCTAGCTAAATACAAAATAAACAATTCAATAGTTTTCTTATCTCTCAGCTCACTAAATAATAGCATGTAATTACCATGCATTCATGTTAACTAATGGTATAATATCATCACAGTGTAATCAATTATCAGTGCATGTTGCATTTGAATGAAAGGTTTTATTATATCTATACATTGCTGTACATGTAACCTAATGCAGTCCACAATTGGGGCTGCTTACCATCTGAATGCTACTTGTCAATTCAATACTAAAAGAAGTACTCCCAAATTGTTGCCAGGAACTTATGCAATAATTATTGTAAACTTAACTTATCAAAGAAATAAAGTAAAAAAGAAAGTGAACAAAGTTGAGGTGAAATAAACTCTATTGAACATTAACTACATTGTTGCTCATATTTATACATTGTTTCAAAAGTAATTACCTGTCTTTGTTTACAACATAAATCATGTGATCATATTTTCCTCGCAAATTGAATTGAGCAACAAATACACGTAGCACCAGTTTGAGGGGACATTATATTAATATCGCAAACTAAACTTGAAATTGAAAAACTTACGTCACATAGACGTCATTATCAAGAATTACAAATTAGAAAATAAATAAAAATAGGCACAAGTCCCCAAGTGACTCTACAATATATACAGTCAAATCTTGCTATTATGTCATCCAAATAGTATGCCATTCTAACTAATATGCCATTTTTCCTTTGTCCCAATGATAATAAAACTGCTGTTACAAGCTCTCATTACTATGTCCCTCTTGCTACTATACTTGTCATGCCAATTTGCATTAGTTCAAATAAGTCACTAACAGTTGCAAACATACATACTTAATGTAGCCTACTCTTTATTCAGTAACTATTTTAGAATGATCTTAGGCTTAGTGTTGAATACAATTAAATAACAATCAATTACAATTGATTTTCACTGCTAGTATAGCAATTCATATGCCTTGATTACATTTGTGTTATTGGTGGCAAATTAAAAGCTTGCTTGCCAATGAAATACCATATAATTTTTTCAACAATAGGGTTATAAATAATATTTTAGCCTTTGTTAAAATACAATGTAGGTAAGCTAAGTTGAGAATGGTTTCCAAATAACCATCTTGTAAATTTAGGATGTCACAATTTTATTGTTTAATGTATTATCACTATTGTAGAGTCACTCAGGGAAATTCGTGTTTATTTAGTTGATTTTTATTTCATTTTTGTATTAACGTCACCATGACGTCAGAATCATATATTTCGACCTTAGGTTTACGAAGGAACTAACTCATGTCCCCTCGAAGGTGCTATACGTTGCTCAAATGTAATTTGAATTGCGAGGGAAATTGATAACATGAACGATTAAACTTGATTGTAAACTAAGGCAGGTAGTTATTTATTAACCATGTATAAAATGAGCAAACTTGTAGAGAATGGTCAATAGATTTTATCTATCCTCAATTACTGTTGCTTTTCTCTCCGTTACTTTATCTATTGTTTTAGTATGAAAATAATTGCTTAAGCTCGGCGACAATTTGGGAGTGCCTTCTCAAGGTACAGGGCGACACGTAGCTCCTGGCGATCATTAGATCTTCCCAGCCCAAATTGTGGACTCATTAAGTTACGGATACGGGTACGATTAAGGAAATAATAAACCTCTCGTTTTATTCAACACGTACATGCACTTATAATTTATTACACTGTGATGATACTATGCTGCTGGCGAACACGAATGTCTGGTAATTACAGACTATTATTTAGTGAGATGAGAACTAACAATGAAAATGAGGTTTTTACTTTTGCAATGAGATAGAAATTAAGAAGTGAGACAAATAGGGTAGCACCATGCACTAATCGAGCACTGAACTGCTTCTACTTCTAAAGACTCCGCTTCGGCTGGAAGCCACGTTAATTGATCATCTTGGAAATACCTAAAGTATCGTATCAAATACTTGGATGAACTACAATTGTTTCTATTAGTTATTTTCTCATTACTTGTTTTCCCCAGAATCGGGGCTGTCGTTATCTAAGTTAAACCTTCTGCAGAGTCAATTAGTTACTAGTACAAATGCAGCCCGCGATTCTACACTATATCATCAGATAGTAGTAGTTTTGTTTAAGCATTACATAATTTTAATTTAAGTAACTACTATAATTAAAAAGCTTTATCTTAGTAGTGTAGATATACAATTGCATTTTATCTCCAAAAACAGAACCATGACATCTTCTCAAACAATAATATATTCTTCATTCTACACATAATTAATAAGAACTGCAGATGTATGGCATATTTTGAACTCATTTGTCCCAAGATCAGAACTTAGTAGAATATAATAAACAGCTGCAAGTTCACCAGAATAGGTGCACCAATCATAATTCATTTCATAATATAGAAATATAAAATTGGAATCAATGCTATAAAGCAATAATTTTGTAAATTCTAATGAATTTTTAAAAAATCCTTTGTTAAATTTAACCTCATTTGGCCCAAGTTTGACTCCGTCAATTTGAAATTTTAATGGCTGAATACAGCCATAAATAATGCAGCAAAGTGCATTTTACTCATAATTGTTTCATACTGCAATTGCAATATTAAAAGTGCTATAGCTCTAAATACAAAATTTCCCTTTATTTTATAAATACTAAATCAATATTTTACGACGCCATCTATCGAATTTGAAAATAAAATTTCGTCTAATTCAAATAAATACTCAAACTCAAACTCAAATAGTAAAAACTCGAATTTGGACTGAGTGACTTGAATTTGACTCAAAAGCCCTTGTTTTGATGCAGGGGTTTTTGAGTCAAGAACAAGTTAATTGTTTTGAGTTCAAGTTCTTACATTCTGACTTCAAGTTTAGGTATTTTTTAAAGAAAATTAAGAATTCAATTTCGAGTAGATTTTTGATCACGTTCGAGTTTTGCAAACTCTTTGAGTTCGATGCATATCTTCAATCTTAATTGCGATGGTATTTATACGAAAGTAGTAATTTTATTAAATTATTTTTGACGAAGTTTAAGAATGTTCACAGAGTAATAATTTTTTAAATTACTGGAATTTAGCGGTAATACTGTTCATAGTTATTGTATAAGTACACTAAAGTGAGGTTCAAAAATGATTTAATTAATTTGAGACATTATATATGATTACATAACTTTGATTTCGTTAGAAGAGTTGAGGAAAAGCGTAATCATGGAAAAATCAATCGATGCTACTATTTATGTAAGTGATATCAAAATGTGGCCTCTTCAAACAATGTTGAAATCTAATAATTTGGAGGCTTGATGATAAAATACTTTACTAATAAATGATGCATTATTATTCTAGTTGGTTATATATTGGCATGTTTAATCTATATCATATTACATGATTATCAGGAATTAATATATTGTAACGGATTTTGCAATTTTGCATTGCTCTAGTTTTACATGTTTTTGTTTAATATTCTCATGTGAAGCATTTTCGAATTGTAGAACTTTTCAATAATTCGACTCAAATAAAGATTTTAATAAATTGATTTATTTTATCATAAACTAAAAATAACTATATATATAAGCTTGCATTTTATCATATCTATTACACTTAGTAAATGGATAATTATAATTCCACTTTTAAAATATAATTATAATTGTAAGAGTATCAGATATTGAATAATTGAAAACATCTATGAGTCAGGTTAGAGCAACTGTCTCAAAAATTTTAAATTAAATTTAGTCGATTAGGTGAATCGCATAGCATTTTTGTCTTTTCCTTTGAAAATAACTGAAGTCTCTACATTTAGTACAATTAAATTATTAAAGCGCTATTTCCAAGAACTGATTTATAATATTAAAACTTTAATCTAATGCTGAGTTTCACACTTAGAAATTGCTAGTTTAATTTATTCATTACTAGATTTCAAAAAATTTATATTAACTAATTATGAGTTTATATTTTTAATTTATTGTTACATAATTACCTACCTGATTATATAAGAACATCGTGTAGTCATGATTATAATTCATGAGTGGTTTTGTTGACAATAACCTTTTTGTAAGCATAGATGAATGTTTTATTCTTACATTTTCAGTCGCTTCTACGATGTACTTATTGGTATACTTTGCTAAAGATACATTTTCCCTCAAAACCTTGACTCACTATTATTTTACTGCTAGTAATTGCTTAGTCCCGTATCATCTAATAGAAATGTGTACAGATGAAATGTAGGTGTAGATTGGATTTCCTTAGACTAGCTATGATTGGTTCCCCATGTACGCGGTCAAGTTCAATTCAGTCCTGAAGTGTAGAGTGACAATAAATAAATTCATACCGAATGTTAAATAATAAGACTATCTAAAGGCAATGACATCACCAACGAAATTCAATTACTTTATTTTCTGCAGGGTTTTCGAGTACTCGAAATGTTAAGATCTCGAACTCGAATAAGCTTGGAAAACTCTATCAGAAATATTCCAAAGAGAAATCATCAAAACTCGAAATGTTCGAAAATCCACTCGAAAATACCGTAAAAATTAAATTATTTAAATTTCAATTTCTTCATCAATTGCAAATAGCTTAGTATTATTGTAAAATTAATGTTTTTTTGCTCTAAAAAACTCGATCGAACTCGGAATTTTACTTAAAAATATTCGAACTCGAAACGCTGATCGAGTANTCCAAAGAGAAATCATCAAAACTCGAAATGTTCGAAAATCCACTCGAAAATACCGTAAAAATTAAATTATTTAAATTTCAATTTCTTCATCAATTGCAAATAGCTTAGTATTATTGTAAAATTAATGTTTTTTTGCTCTAAAAAACTCGATCGAACTCGGAATTTTACTTAAAAATATTCGAACTCGAAACGCTGATCGAGTAACTCACACTCGACTCGAAAACCCTGATTGTCTGGACTGTGCCTCATAGGCCATTGCACGGTAGTCTGCAAGTTATAAAACCATCATGAATTGTGAAAAATGTTTGTGGCTTATAATTGAGAAGATGACATTTTGACTCATATTTTTAATGTTATGTTTGAAAGAGCTGAAAATTGAAATGGACACATTTCAATTTCAGTTCCTATTACAGTTCTGGAAAAACAAAAAAACTGATTTAGGCCAGTTCCATTTTTTATTTGCTTTCAGCTCCAGTTTGAATGTTTCTATTGATAATGAAATTTGTATTTTAAATAGTTCATATATTGTTTTAATATGTAATCAATATACAAATACTTGTTATATATTCAGGGTATTATAAAAACTCGCATCTTTATTACACAAAGAAATCGTGCATAATAATTAATCTGTAATTGTTGAATAGTTCACATACACATTCTTTGGAAATTTCAAACTCTTCTAAAGCAGTTAATCGTCAATTATGCTAAAGTACTAATTTTAAATTCATTGTAGGGATATGCACATTTAGTGGAATACATTTTCTTAATGCAGTCCAACATCAGTACTGCTTAGAAATCCGTGAAAACCCTGAATTTCCATATCCAACGGTTAATGCTATACTCCATTACTGCGGAAACTGCTTTCGTTGTCTCAAATTCTAAATAGACTAAACTGAACTTCAGTATTGCGTACAATATATATATATATATAT
>CABFPE010000325.1:620323-643957 GCA_900660155.1 Hofstenia miamia | reverse complement strand
ATATATATATATATTCCGCGCTTTGTACACTTTTGTATATTTCCAGATATATTCAGCGCTATGTACATTTTTTTGTGTATTAAACATCCGAAAAAATGTTTTTTGAAAAAATTTTTTTTCCATTATTGTAAGATATTTTGATGGAAAGAACACGTTTCTTTCAAAAAAATTTTTTGCATTTCGCGATTTGTACTTATGTAAGAATTTGTGTGTGTGCTAGACTGGATGAATTAATGGTTGTTTCCTTGAAAACTTTTATGAGTATTGACTCGAAATTTTCACAGAAAGTATGTCATGGCTCAAACAATAATCCATTAAATTTTGGAGCTGATGCGAATCATCCTCTGTGTAAAAAATTAATTATATTTGTAAGTGAATAAATAGGGGTGTACAAAGCGCGGAAAAGAAAATTTTTATAATTTGTGAAAATTATTATTTTCTTCATAAAGACGAGGGAAACGTTCAGAAGTTATCAACAATTTCGAAGTATTTTGCAATAAAGCAATATTTTTATTTGTGCAGGAAATTGGAATATTTAATACACCTGTGTATTCCGAGTGCTTATGCATTTAGACATTCATTATAGATTAGAACACACTTATTTCTTAAAGTCCAATAACGCGTAAAATCACGCAGTACTGGAGTTCAACTTTGTTATTAGTTTAGTGTTCTAATGGTAAAAATTTGTTATATTTTGTTAGTTAAATGCCCGCAAAATGTATGTGCTTTATTCAAGATATATTTTGAATATATTACCTATAAATCAGTTGAATTTTCCAGTATATACTTGTTCTTCTATTGTGTTTGAATAACGACTAAATTGAATCGAAATTGCGTTGATGATAGTTTTCACTACATTCAGTGATTCGTACGGTGTAGTAGTGCTGAATACTTGCAATCAATCTAATTGATTTTGCATACTAGTTTCTTAAACGCTGCAAATAAATTGAACAAAATCTGGGCATGGTTTTATTTTGAATTTTCAACGGTTATATATCTATGTCATACATTGTGTGACTTTAAAAATTCAATGATCTATTACAATTTTATTTCAATAATAAGAAATTTGTACATGTACAGCATGGCTTAGGATTGTTTATCAGGGATGATTTTTAATTGCGATGTTTATCTTCGCAAATTTGATGGAATTAATTGGCGATTTTCGGTTTTATACACCGTGAACATAATCTTGGTTAATTTTCTGTATTGATCTACAATATACGTCTAAGCTCCATATGTTCAATAAATATGAATATTTTAGTAGCTCCGTATATTTACAAGTATTTTTAGATTTAACTCTGACTATATTGAAAATTATGTTCTTGAAATTCGACTATTGATCTTTGATTTATATTTATTAAATATATTTTATATTTACTTTCTTTAGTGTTTTAGTTTTGATGATATGCATTAGGAGTTTGGTATTAGCTCGTCATTTCACTGTTGCTAAAGGTGGGTTTGTGTAATGACTAAGTGCTTTAGTTCAAAATAGCATGGTTTTTAGTTACTTTTCTGCAAATTTATGCGCCTTTTTCTTTGCATACTAAGATGCAATTTAAAATTTTTAATCCCCCTTATTATTTTTAATGCTTCTATTGGCAAATTCTAGTGAAAGTATTTTCACCATTAAAATCTATTACTGCAAAAATTTGTTGTTTGCTATAGTTTAAAAACTAATAATTTGTTGTCTAGATATTTCGTTGTTGTATACTAAGCGTCATGAATTTTTGTATTTAAAGTTAAGTGAATATACAACACGATAATCTTTTGTAATCATGCTGAATTTAAATTTAATAAATCTTTCTGAATTAGTGAATTCAAAAAATCACGAAGATGCATAATGGGGCAAGCGGTATTTTGTTTAAAGTTTCAAAATAATATTGTTTTTATATTATGTTTTGTGCAATCATATATTTTGATTTTAACCCATTAAATTTAGAGAAATGCAATTTACATATTTCATTTTTACAGGCTTGCATTTGTGCAATATTGAATGCAATCCAGCCTTAGCTTTTATTTTGATCCGATAAATAACTTTGCACAGCAGTGTGTACAAGTTTCATCGCTGACTTCCATTTAGTATTCTACAGCCATCAGTACTGCAATAGAATTTTTGTTAAGGGCTTAAGTAAAAGATACTAAATGTTGTCAGTTACTTTAAAATTTCAGCAAATGCTGTTTAATAGCTTTTCTCTATTTTAAAAAATTCGCCTTGACATTTTTGACATACGTGCTAGTAGATAAGCAAGAACTGCCTCCTGTTGTTTAGACCTATTTAAAATATATCGTCACTGCACTGGTTTCTACTGTAATTGACATTGCAATTGTTTCCACTATAAAGCCGCCAATCTAATTATTTTTTGACAAAGCCCCTCGCTCTATTTTAAAACAAGCAAAGGAAATTCACCAATTAGTAGCATTTTTACTCCATCCATCTCTTTGAACAGGAATATTAAATTATTTTGTCTACACACAAAACATGGACAATGTGTTTTACCTGTTCACTCCTTTTTAATTCCTTTTCTGTAAGTATTTTTCTTCAATTATATTTATATCCCAAGTTATTTCCTTCGTTCTGAATGTTGTTCTTAATGCAGCCTGTATTAATTGATGGGAGTATGTGGTGAAATAAGTAAGTCTATTATCATTTTTACATTAATAAAATATTGTAGTCATTTAATGGTATGCTGTCGGTATTTGATGGCATTTTTCAATACTACAATTTGTTTTAGTTTTCATGCAATGCCTCAGGAGTAATATCATAGCTCGCCATTTCGTAATATTCAAAGGTGGGTCTATTATATATTCAATTACCCATGTGTTCTAATCAATTTCATTTCACATTTTCGACTAAATTGCATTAAACATTTATTCTCACAGATTATTTACATAAAATCTCTGTTTTGAACTTTATTCATTTACTGTGTCTCATAATGTGATCTTTTGCATTGGCTTTCGAAGTAGAAATTGATTTGATTCTTGTATAACTTGTTTCGCTATTTACATAGTTTACTATTAAGTTCTATGCTTGGTTACATTTTTAGTTATTTTGTGTCCTAACAGAAGCTATAGTATTATTGCTTGGATATCACAAATGCGACCCTTTCATTAACGTTTCTCAATTCCCTAAATCTATTTTGTGCTTCTGTGAAACAATGAGCCTCGTCTGCTCTTAGGATACAAAATTTCATTTGAACAACGGGGGTTTGTCATAAGTAGAATAGGTTTTTTGATTGGTGAAATTATGGTCAGTGGCGTCCGCAAAGGGGAGGGGGACATGGTGGAATGGCCTCCGTCAGGTTTTCAAAAGCGACTTTGACTGACTAAATCAAGTAATTTTAGATAAGTCTAAAGTCGTGAAATGCATTTTTAGGGTAGCTTTTCTCAATATTTTCAAATTTTTTCGGCACGCTTTTGGTCATGACTAAGATGCCCCCCGTCTAAAAGTCCTGCATACGCCCCTGGATATGGTTGCTATTGGTAGTGGCATTTCTTGACTAGATGTTGGACATTCATCCATGATGATGAGGTTCCTTGCAATTATGTTTCAATATATAAGATTTGATATTTTCCTTTATCCTGAAATACATCCAACATGTTTTACCTCATTTCCGTGGCTTTTGGCCTCATTGGTTGAAAGACTATTCCAAATTCAGAGCAGTGGATCGCAAAATGTGTGTCTAAGGGTTGGTCTCAATTGGTTGTGATGATATTTCAATAATACTACCTTTAGCTTTCAGCGAATTCAATGCGCACTACTTTCCTTCAAATGTTATTGTATATTAAAGATAAAACCACTTCTTATGATTCTAGTTCTCAAGTATGTTTATCAGTTTGTTTATTGAGCCACTGTTATTAAGCACTCTTATTGGATTTACACTTAAATTAAATTTTAAGATTTGCTTTGTACGATAATCTCTCTCACCCTGCGTATTTGTCATTGTAAGCTATTTTTGTTAACCATTGCCATTGTGACATACGTTTTCATCATCTTTAATGTCTTGCATTGTTTTTGATATTTAAACAATGTTTGAAATTAAGTAATTAAATGTCGAAATTAAAGTGAAATTTCCTTTGAACTAATTAAAGTTCCTGAATTGGATATTGCTTACTTTCAACATGGCTGTAAGTTAACGGAATATAGGTTTCGAATTGCTTATTTCTGATTCTGACAGAAATTTATTATAAAATGCTTTGTACATTCTGTTCATTTGCGCTAAGTTTCATTTTAGCAATTTAAACTTAACAATCATCACGCCCCACACACTTTTATCTTGTTGTTCCCACAACCCAATGGCAATAATTCGATTCTACTTTATCATTCGTGATCGTTTTATGTATACAATACAAATAACCTGTGTGGCAATGAAAAATCAACGGAGATTCTTTAGACAAGTTAAAGTAGTCCAATTTACAGTATCTCTGTGCTATGTGCATTTTGTACTGATTTGTCTCATTTTCTTTGAATTTTTTATTCAAAACGGTTAGCCAACACAATTATGTAGGTAGCTGCTTGAATGGCCACGTGATCCTAAAACTTATTTAGGCTGACATCCTTAGCCATTTGTTGGTTTCTTCCACATTTCTCCATTACTCGCCTTGCATTGCCTTTTATCTATATATTTATGGGCTCTTTGCATGTATTTAGCCTGATTTCATTCCCTCATCCATCTCAGCTTTTTACTGATTTTATTAGGTTGTCTACTTACATATTCCTTCAATCTTAATGCATCTCTTCACCAGCTTCTGAAGACTTATGACTTATTTCTCTACTTGGTGTCTAATTGTGTGCACTGTGGTTGAATGCTAATGACTTCTTGGTCTCAATGTCTAGCTCCCTCACTTTGTTCTTATTACATTCAATCCTACAAATTATCTTAACAGTGACTACTGTAATGTCTTCCCTACTTTCCTCCATCTTTTCATTGTCTGTATTTCTTTTGCTATCACTCCAAATTACCTGCATCATTCTCCAACTCCCTCAACCTTTTAACTTTGAATCTAAATTCTGCATCTTCTGTGTAAATGCCTCTGTTGCAGACTTACTTCTCCAAAATCGTTCCTTGTCTTCTCCAACGCTTCCATATGCATTTTCAAATCATCCATATAGAATAGATGAGTCATTACTACCATTCTTCTACTTCAGCCACTCTGTGATTAAAATTTATATTCTTGTTATTTTAAATCCATTGCCAATTTTATGTTTTACTAATTTCTTTATCAAAGTTTAGCAGAAATATAAGAAATTTGAGTTTTATTTAAGACTCTGTATTTAATTTACAAAGTGCTTTGAAGAACTGACATCTTTAAGGCGTTGTAGTTGATTGCGGCAGAACGTTGAATATCAAATTGTCAAAAATACGGCAATGACTTTCATAATGAATCACTGACTTTAATCTCGATTTTATTACACATGTCAGATTTTCTGAGACTTCCTCCATTCGCATTTTCCTTCGAAATTTTTGAATACAAAAATATGAAAATCTGAAATTAAATCCGATGCCATGCCTATTCCTCAGAATATTATCTTAAGGTTATTGACATATGCAAACAAAATAGATCATAAAATGAAACGTTTGCTTACCGGGTGCTGGATTGAACTCCCGAACTAAATTGCTGTGATAGAAAAATAAAAGTATCGTTCAAAAAATTACCCCACTACCTAACATTGAATCATTGCTCTGTAATGTGAGTTCTTACATCTCCAAATAAGGTGCTGTCATAGAATATGAAACAATATTTACAGAATCTCACAATTTGCAGTATAATTGGAACATATTTAATGAAATTTTGACATAAATTGCTATTGCTCCACTGATTTTGTTCACATTTATGCTCAAAAAATTCCAGAAAAATCATTTATGAACATCGTTACTTATCATTTGGAAGTCATTTCAATAGTGTAAATTACCTCTTTATCGCCGTTTTGGACGAAGNGTTGAATGCTAATGACTTCTTGGTCTCAATGTCTAGCTCCCTCACTTTGTTCTTATTACATTCAATCCTACAAATTATCTTAACAGTGACTACTGTAATGTCTTCCCTACTTTCCTCCATCTTTTCATTGTCTGTATTTCTTTTGCTATCACTCCAAATTACCTGCATCATTCTCCAACTCCCTCAACCTTTTAACTTTGAATCTAAATTCTGCATCTTCTGTGTAAATGCCTCTGTTGCAGACTTACTTCTCCAAAATCGTTCCTTGTCTTCTCCAACGCTTCCATATGCATTTTCAAATCATCCATATAGAATAGATGAGTCATTACTACCATTCTTCTACTTCAGCCACTCTGTGATTAAAATTTATATTCTTGTTATTTTAAATCCATTGCCAATTTTATGTTTTACTAATTTCTTTATCAAAGTTTAGCAGAAATATAAGAAATTTGAGTTTTATTTAAGACTCTGTATTTAATTTACAAAGTGCTTTGAAGAACTGACATCTTTAAGGCGTTGTAGTTGATTGCGGCAGAACGTTGAATATCAAATTGTCAAAAATACGGCAATGACTTTCATAATGAATCACTGACTTTAATCTCGATTTTATTACACATGTCAGATTTTCTGAGACTTCCTCCATTCGCATTTTCCTTCGAAATTTTTGAATACAAAAATATGAAAATCTGAAATTAAATCCGATGCCATGCCTATTCCTCAGAATATTATCTTAAGGTTATTGACATATGCAAACAAAATAGATCATAAAATGAAACGTTTGCTTACCGGGTGCTGGATTGAACTCCCGAACTAAATTGCTGTGATAGAAAAATAAAAGTATCGTTCAAAAAATTACCCCACTACCTAACATTGAATCATTGCTCTGTAATGTGAGTTCTTACATCTCCAAATAAGGTGCTGTCATAGAATATGAAACAATATTTACAGAATCTCACAATTTGCAGTATAATTGGAACATATTTAATGAAATTTTGACATAAATTGCTATTGCTCCACTGATTTTGTTCACATTTATGCTCAAAAAATTCCAGAAAAATCATTTATGAACATCGTTACTTATCATTTGGAAGTCATTTCAATAGTGTAAATTACCTCTTTATCGCCGTTTTGGACGAAGAAACGTCGAAGGAACAGTTTTGGTCCAGAGAAAAGGGCCAAATTTTTTCTTTTCATTTAAAAAATGCTTGAGATCCAGCGCACCAAGTTTATTGCAATCGATTTACAATTATTACGTGTGGTATTCAATCGTGGTTTGATTGGCTACATCGTGAATATATTTCTACACTCTGAGGCGGAATATATTCAATTGGGGTTATCGTAGTGTAAATTGACACTAATGAAAGATTTATGAACAACTCGATTTAGTAAGAAATGCATGAAGGCCTATTAATATTGTGAATAGTAAATCCAACTAAATCATTTATTGAATGATGAACTCAAGATGATAGGCATGATTTGCTAGGGCAAACAAGATAATGTGTACATCTAATATTGGTATTAAAATGAAATTGAGATGTAGTCTACAAAAGCCAGCAGATTCCTCTTGAATGTGATAATCATCGAATGGATTGATGTTCGTGTTGATATCAATAATGTTTGTCAAATGAGTGATGTTGGTAAAATAGAAGTAATCTGTCTTGAAATCGTCGAGGAACTGGGAATTAGTTGAGGCTAAGAAGTTTAACTTTCTAGTTTCCAATATTTTGAATCCATTTAGTACATCACCGCTGTAAAATATTAAATTTCTCAACCTCTGATAATGGAAGCCAAATCTGAGATCCATGCATGAAGGAAGTCAAGATTAAACATTTGCAAGCAGTAAGTTTTACGTGGTATGAAATAGTATAGACGCCAAGATCTTTAACACATACAATAGGCTTACACATTGAATCATCAACTCGAATAGATGAATCAGATGTAGGATATGAGGTGTACTCACATTTTTCCTTATTAAATGTCATTTTGTTATTTTTTGCCCAAACTACAAGAAAAAAGTAATCATCTTCAATATTGCATAAAGATAGAGAAACAATTTTTAGATAAATTGGGGGGTGCAATAAGATATTGAGAGGGAATGTTATTTATAAATATGAGAAATAATAATGGCCCTAAGACTGAACCTTGTGGCCCACCACTGGTACCATGTAACCAACAGGATCGGCAAGAGTTTGTTAAAACTAAAATACTAGAAGTCCGTGTGAAACTGAAACCAACGCTTTACGAAAATCAAGGCGAAGCGCTGAGAATCTTCATGTAGCTTATATATATATATATATATATATATGTCATCTAAAAACAATCGGAATTGGCTGACTGTAGCACGGGTTCTAATGAAAATGGAAGGGAAGCTATTGAACCCTAATTATTTGCTTTTTCCGATTACCTGATTTAAATAACGGTTTGAGGATACCTTGTTTCCATATATCAGGATAGTTACCAGAATCAATAATAAATCAATACAGATTTAGGACATGAACTGATAGAGAAGAATATTACTTTAAGAATGAGCCAGGGAGATTATCAGGTCCACAGTTGGATTTGCAGTTAACCAATAGGGTGATAACATCATCCAGTTGAATGGATATATCATTGAAATCAAGAATATCAAACGAACAAGTTATCTCATCTTGTGGAGAATAATTAGAGACACAATACTTATTAAAATGTGATAAATGTTTGTTGAAGCAAATTTGACCTCTCAAGAGATATGGCGAGGAAAAGTTTGAAGATCAAAGTAACTCATAACAGGAATTATCGTCAGAATTGCCTGAAAAGCTTTGTATAATTATTGATCTATCAAGTTCAAATGACTCAAGCAGATCATTGCTCAATGTCTTTATCAGAAATATCGTTTTCTCTTTGATATCTGCGATGCTGAGATTCTGTTTTGTTATAGATGTGAAGAGAATCGAAAGATCGGTATGATGGTAACATATGACGCTTAATTCGTTTCCGAAGAACAAACGTTTACAAAGTGATTCAGTATAAATTCATTTGAATATTTATAATTTTTGTTAAGAAAACATCATCTTTGAAATAGCTTGAAGTAAATCAAAATTTGGAGTAGCTTCAAAGAAATGACAGTAATAAAATATATAGAGCTATCTCTCTCATACACATTCGTTTATGCGCATTTATTCAGAGGCAATCAAATCGTGAGTGTGCACTATCTTTATTATTGAGTTTGGAATATTTTGAAATTTATTTTTAAAGTACATATAATTTACTGGTTGTTTTAAAGGAAAGAGTTTTTTGCTTCTCATCATGTGATGAAAGTGCATAGAGACGTGTGCTTTTTCTATGAATGGTTCTTGTGGCATTCACCAAAACAGGTATTTGCGCAAGTTAGGATTAACTTACAGTGTATCTCTACAGGTTGAACATGAGACTTGTATCATTTTGAAAAAAGTTTCAATACTACCGAAATTATTAGATGCAGGAGTCCCTAAACCTTTTAAAAAAATTACATTAACATTCCTACAACTCTCCCACATAAGTTTTTTATCTAGCACTCTTTCAAACACTACTACTGTAATGCTCTCCAATCGTTGTACCATTAATCTCTACTAGTTTTCCATTCCAATTAATTACTGACATTGGAGGTATAACGAAAGAAGTTTAAATTTTTACTACAAACGATTTTTCATGTTTTTGATGTCTTGTATGCCCAACAATGAACTGGCTGATGAAGTACTTCTTGCTACAGGCACGAATGAAGAAAACTCACATTCAGTGAGCACTCAAATTATCTTCTGGATCTGGTGTGTCACAAATATTTCTCAAAGTCGTTTCATCAAATTGATCATCGCTTTTTCGTAGTTTTTCTTGCTTTTATTCTTTCTTATTAATTTCTATTTCAGTCTGTAGTTTAGTTCATTCTGTCCTTCAAAATAATGCCCTCGATATTTATCAAATTGGAGTTTACATCAAAATAGGATCGGTTTCAGAAATTTCAAAAAAATTATGTAAATTGTATGTATTTTATACATTTAATTACATTTTGAGTCTTTTAATATTTTCAATCTATAAACAAAACTAAGAGGTTTCCTCGTTATTCTTTACTTCCACAACACATTATGATTTAAATCAATTCTCCTTATATTCTTCTGTTACAGTTGCCTTTTACGATTTTTCTTAGCTCATCGTGTAGATTAGTATATCGACTTAATGTATAGTTTGTCGACTAAGAGGCAATTGCCTCGTTGGCAGCTTCCTAATGATTAGCCAATTTAACCAAGCCTTTCCGTCGCTTCTAATGTTTTGAGTCATTGTGTAGCGACCAAATTAAATTTTTATGGATCGCCTGTCTACATTTTGGTAGAATTATTTAAAAAATCTGGGAGTAAGTAAATCTGCCTCCAAAATTTCTCATATCAAAATTAGTGTTTTCTGATTTTTCGCAGTCACATCTGCATTCATAACTAATTATACCAAAAAGCTCACATTTGGTGACTCAACGTCCTAATTCTTTAAAAAATCTATTATGTTAGTGAATTAACTCATTTGGCGTCATAAATAATGGAAAATGGGTTTGGGGCAGAACTTGGAAATTTATGATTCCTATTTATTCGGTCAAAGTGCAAAATTTAATATAGTAGTTTTTGTGTCAGTTTTTGATTTTTAAGTAGACTGTTTTTAGGAAAAAATTTTTAATATAATCAAAACAAATTATCTCAATTATACTGTGATTATTATTATTGTGGTCAAAATACTAAAAAATTTTTGGTCAAAAAAATTGCCCTAGGGATTACATAAGAAATTCTATGCACGCTTTCTGATAAATTGCAAATGATTTCTCGACATTACTAGGTTTAAAGCAAGTTTGTATACCTTTTTTCGTTAGAATATAAGCATTGATAACGAAACGAACTCACAAATGTTAATTTATTTTCCTTTGGCAAATATTGTAATGATGGTTTGTATACGAATATAAATTTTTTCAAAATATAGCATGCTTTGAAATTTGTTAACTTGCGCACTCTGTGTTCTAGGGTTTAGACGTGCTATGGCAACTGACAAGAACACATACGACCTTATTGTCATTGGAGGTGGCTCTGGGGGTTTAGCTGCTTCAAAAGAAGCTGCAAAACTTGGTCGCAAGGTAGCTTTATTCGATTTCGTTAAGCCTTCTCCACAAGGTACAACCTGGGGTCTTGGTGGAACGTGCGTCAACGTGGGTTGTGTTCCCAAGAAGTTGATGCATGAAGCTGCTTTGATTGGTAGTGCTCATAAAGACGCCTTTTCTTATGGCTGGAAGGTGAATATCTATCTAGAATATTTGGCACTTTTAGTTTGTGTCATAAGCTTTTCGGATTATAGAACTTCTAAAATGGCTTTTTTTCTACTAGACCATTTCTTAAATTTTATATTTTCTCCCCTTTTCAATGAACGTACTGTATTTCTGCTACTTTTGACTTTAATGGACCACTCTTCTAGATATCCTCGTAAAGTTCTTTCTTAATTTGCTCTAAAAATGTAATTTTATACTGCTCTATTTGAATTTTCCTGCCATTGAAATATCCAAACTGACATTAATAGCAATATTTTTTTTAAATTTAATCTTACAACATAAAACACTGGTAATACACTTTATTTAAAAACAGGTGATGTAACATAATTTTGACATACATAGAACATATGCACTCATATTTCATTGTTCTAAATTTTCATTTTTCTACTTTCCATTGATTTCTGATAATTTTTAGTTGGATTACATCATCTTCTAAGGGCACTAAGAATATATATTTTTACCTTCATATTTTGATTGCCAACAATTAGTAATGTGCGAGTAGAGCTTAGTTAATTCCGCAACCGCCCAGAAGTGGTTTTTTTCTTTCCTGCACCTTTTAATTCTCTTTGTTGCTATTAAACAATTGTAATTTTCCATAAAATTTTGAACACAATTCACCCTCATTTTATGTTAATATTTCTACATTAGATTTATAATTTGTTTATGAAAAATTATTTTATATACACAATGGTACGGCTCTTAAGACCAGGTACTCGCCAGAGTTGCAACAGGTCAGGGATTTTTATACGTGTCATGGGTCATTTTTTGCCTTAAAACTTCCAAGTTACATTTAATTATCAACAATTAAACGAAATGGGTATCTACTAGAAGCTTATCTTAATATAGTTAGGCCCATTATTACGTAAAATTGAATTACACAAATGCCATGCGTACCTCCGATTGTTTTTGATTTCTGCAATCGAAGAATTCAATTGAGAAAAGTGATTTAAACGATATCTACTAAATTACTTGTATGTAAAAATTGCTTTGTTCCATCAGATATTCTTGATACGCCCCTGCATTCAGTGCGGTCCTGAAAAAATTCGAACTATGGAGGGGCGGTTCAAATTTTTTTCAAAAAATAATATAAAACGATTATATATTTCCAAATTATACAAAATCTAATCATATTTTGCAAGAATTTCAATTATTTATGAGGTTCTTCACAAAAACCTTAAGGTTTAAATTTATACACATGAAAGCTTGTCTTTTTAAGACGGCCTTAATAGATGGTTGAGGAGAACATTTTTGGAAACGAAATTGTTTCTATTGTATGAAAAACACTAGAAATTATTTATTATTGCAAAAATCACATCAAAAGTCCCCAATTTCGTTTACGTAGTTTTTGAAAAAAATGGGGGGTGGGTTCATCCCCCCGACTGATTGTACCAAGCCTCGAATTAGGGATCAACATCGGTTCAGAATTCGAATGTTCGCAGTGTTCAATTCTCCAATTGGTTAATATTTAGTATTGAAGTTCGTTTAAAGTTGAAGTTTTAACTAGAAATAGAATGTGCTTACATTTATAAATTTAATATTGTGTATAAATAGAAGAATCTATCACAGTCTGATATTTGAATTAGAGAATTTGGAAGTTGTTAGCATTGTTGCTTCATAAAAAAATTCCATACCATTCTTTCACATCTTAATTTATGAAGAATGTTAGAACCTTGTCTTTATAATGAGACCAGGGATGCCAAAGTGAGTGAAAACCACGGAATGTGCAACTTAATTTCAATGTCTATGCAAGTATGCTATTAACAAAATCTTGCCAGGGGCGTTGAAAATTCTAAAGATACTGATCACCGAGTCTCTTTTTTACAATTTTAGCGGGTCCCCGTCAAATTCTATCCAGATCGCATTGGTCAACGGTTCACATTATGTGACCCGTTTGCAATTCTGGTACCCGTGGGTATTATCCGTACCCACAAATAATTAAGAAATACTCCTAAGCAGTACGAATTAAATTCAATTACTGATGCGGTGATTTGGCATAACATCAACTTGTATGTTGTCTTTTACATAAATATTCTTTGTCATATTGTGTTAGTGCAAGAATTGACATTTATTCTGTATTGACTATTTGTGATTCTTATTTTATATTTTTGTTGAGATTCTTGTTTTTAGACGTCTGAGACTAAACCGGCCCATAATTGGGCAGATTTAGTCGAACGCGTTCACAATCACGTCGCTCGCAGCAATTGGCAATATCGTGTTGGATTGCGCAACGCCAAAGTCCAATATATCAACGCTTTTGCAAAGCTTATCAACAAAAATACAGTTCGTGCTACAGATAAAAAAGGTATTGATATACTAGTTAGTTCGTTGCATAAATGTTCTTTGTTGTAGGCGTTGAGACCGAGTACACTGCGCGTGATATCTTGCTAGCTTATGGCGGTCGGCCCCGTTTTCCGAACATCCCTGGTGCTTTGCAGTATGGCATTTCAAGTGATGACATTTTTACTCTGAGATACCCACCTGGTCGGGTTGTCGTTGTTGGTGCTTCTTACATCGCTCTTGAATGTGCTGGTTTCTTGCATGGGCTTGGGTACACTTAATAATTACTTCTAGTTTTTATAATACACGGCCTTTTTCTTGTTCAGATTCATTCCTTAGGCCACGGTTAGACTAGTGATTGGTTAAAAAGTGATCTATCACATTTGAAAGAATTGCACGTCTAACCACCCGAGATAACTAGCGATGTGACGATCACAAGGAAATCGAAAGCGCACGATTTCTTCATGATCGTCACATTGCTAATTATCTCGGGTGGTTAGACGTGCGATTCAATCAAAATGTGATAGATCACTTTTGATTCAATCACTAGTCTAACCGTGGCCTTAACAGCAGATTATTTAGCAATTTGGAGAACATTCAAAGTAAAAAATTTACTTTCTTATAAAACAAGCTTTTCTAAAAATTGATGCAATTGTTTAGTTGAATCACCTGGTACTCTGGAACTAATGTGTTACTCAATTGAAATAAATGTGTATGGTCATCCATTTATTCAATTCGCAATGTACCAGGCAACCCATAATATAGGGCATCACGTCCAGACTTGTCGAACAGAGCTTGTGCAGAGTATTGGACATTCAACGAGCCTTTTTAAGCAAGGCAAATTTATAGTACTGCTTGTTAATTTGATTATGCTGATTTTTCTTATTCGTTCATTAAATATGTCTTTCTTATGATCATATTTTAGAAATGTTTATTAATTTTTAGGAAGAGCCCTGTAAAAAATTCTGAGGGCGCAATATTTTTTATAAAATAGCTAGCTGAAACGAGCCTCATTGATTTTATGTGGCGAGTCAAACTTACTCAGAATTATAACGAGCCGAGTCGAGCTTAGACATTTCGGCTCGTTGACAAGTCTGATCACATCGTAGACTCTGTTAAAAATAAGTTGAAGCTGACTGAACACAACACGTATTCCCATCTGTCATGCAATTAAACACAATTACATCAAATTTGCATTGTTTTAGTTTATCTCAGTTTACGGATCTCTAACTTATCCCATATACTTGTTTTAATATAAATTTCAAAATATTAGTACCAAAAATGTGTAACTTTGCATCAATAATCCATTCAATGGCAAAACAAGGAAAAATTTAAAAATATTTGCAATCCAACACAATTTTATTGAAATGTTCTTAAAAAATTAGTGAAACAAAATACTTTGGACAACTCAATGATGTAACCCAGTGATAAGCAACATTAATGGGGGGACTATATTTTACAAACATCTAAGCAATTCTCTCTAATTCGGGTATTTTTTGTAATACATTTCAGCCTTAGTTTTTTCAAATATCTTTTACGATGGCAAGACCTATGTTATGCATCGACTTGCTATGTATAGCAAACATATTCTAATTGTGAAATTGCTTCATTTTATTTAACTTTTTTATGCTGAATTGTGTGGAAATCAAAAATAAATTGCTAGGTGTTAAAAATTGGAGATATGGAGCATCGAGCCATCTTGCCAAATATTGGACCCATTTGTGGAATTGCAAATCCCTTTGTTTTTAGTAAATATCCAGTAGTTGGCTGATGCAAAATTTTTCGGTGTTGGTGGTTTCATTATTTATATCATTGTGTAAATTTCAAGTGATTTACTTTTCCAATTTTATATTTTCTCCGAATGTTTATAGAATTTTAAAAGTAAGGATTTAGGTGTGACGTTACTGTACTCGTGCGATCCATCCTTTTGCGAGGCTTTGATCAAAGCTGTGCTGAGCGTGTTGGCGAGTACATGCAAAACGAAGGCGTCGATATCAGACGTGAATTCATTCCTACCAAAGTTGAACAGTTGAAACCAGCTGGCGACACCACACCCCCACTACTCAAAATCTTCTACAAACCTACCCAGGGTGGTGATGAGCAAAGCATTGAATGCAATACTATTCTTTTTGCTATAGGCAGAGATGCCTCAGTCCGCGAAGTAGGCCTTGAAGCAGCTGGTGTCAAAGTATTCAACATTTATTTACCATATATATATATATATATTATGAAGCAAAAAACAAACACAGAATTTTTGAAAATATGCAATCTGAAATATATTGTCATCAATATAGATGCCTATTAGCTGTTTTCATAGTCAGTGTTAGATTTTGATGTATGCTTTGAAGATGGAAACTTAGAGTTTTCATTAAATTCAAAAAAATATTCGTTTTGTCAAGACGACAATCGCTTCAAGTAGTTTGCTTTATAAAATTTGCAGTTTTTAAAAATTTGATGTTTCCTCATTTTTCTTAATTAGTATCTCGTTAGTCAATAGCAAATATAAATTATACTTTCCGCAAATGAGACTGTAACGGATGTTTTAGCGTTTTGCAAAATATAATTTTTTGTTTTTAGTTGGATGCCAAAAGTGGGAAAATCGTTACCGATGATGAGGAGAAGACTTCCACTTCTAATATATGGGCAGTCGGTGACATTCTTCATGAGAGGCCCGAACTCACCCCTGTAGCTATTCAAGCCGGAAGGCTATGGGCTCAACGTCTATACAACGCAGCCACTCTAAAAATGGATTATGAGGTATTACTAAATTTAAATGCTCTTTAATATCCTTTCAGTAGCACCTATCGCATTTGCTTAAAACTAATGTAACTTCTTTTACTTTCAGGATTTTTCTGCTTTTCTAATTCGTCATGTTATAAGTTTTTTCTTATTTTTATAAACTTTAAATTGAATTGAATATTTTGTAAATTATTTGTGCTAAATTTTATAATAATGTTTCGATTTTAAAATATTTTTGTCGTTCTTATTAAATATGAGGTCTTTACTAAATTTGTTTAGAAAGTCCCGACAACTGTGTTCACGCCTTTGGAATATTCCTGTTGTGGGTTATCTGAAGAACAGGCTGAAAGTCGTTTTGGGGCTGACAACATAGAAGTGTTTCACAATGTTTTTCAACCACTCGAGTGGTCATTACCAGAGAAAGAGGGCGTGTGCTATGTCAAGGTTGCTCTCACTTTATTACTTAATAATTTATTTTTAGCGCCATGAACGTTACAAACGATTTCTTTTACTGACTAGTCAGAAGATAAATTAAAAAATATAGCGCAGAAAATGTTTTTCGTCGCTGTTTTTCTATTTTTCTTAATGGTCATTTTTCAACGTTTACAATGAAGTGTAGGAGTAAAGCTATGTTATTTAAATTTCGATGTTAATTGTTTTAGGATGTACAGTGTTGGTTTGATTCATTCAGACGTAGTGATATGTAGTTAAATTTTCCAATTGAGTTTTAGGCCACGGTTAGACTAGTGATTGGTTCAAAAGTGATCTGTCACATTTTGATTGAATCGTGCGCGTTCGATTTCCTTGTGATCGTCACATCGCTAATTATCTCGGATCGTTAGACATGCGATTCAATCAAAATGTGACAGATCACTTTTGAACCAATCCCTAGTTTAACCGTGGCCTTAGATAAAAGTGAATGCATAGAATAATTTTTTAAAAGAGAAAAGTATGTTACTGCCAATAGAATACAATTTAATTCAAATTTTATTTCGAAATGAATTATTTCTTTAAAATATTAGTTAATTGAGGATATTAAAATTAGAGCAATGTCTGAAGGGTTGCAGTAATGTGTTTCAAGTGGTGGAAGGCTTTAATTTGCAATTAATTTTGATAGATTTCCACTTCATTCAAAGTGGGCTAATAGTAGTTGGAAACGCTTTTAATTACTGTCTCATAGGTATTCCAAACATTATAACCGATAAATATAGACATAATGCAAAGCGAGTTTTTACATTAACGCGTTTCTGTAATGCGAATTATATTTACAAAATAGACAAATTAGAAGAGCTCTGAATTTGTGTATTGTACTAAGAGTTTATATTTCGTTATTTGTATCTCTTTCATTCTAGAATTTTCTAATCTCTTCCATTATTAATTAAGTAAAATGGGCCAAAATTGTGAGCCTCAATTTCAAATGTAAACACTCCATGCTGAACAAAGTTTTCTTGGCTCTTCTGAAAAGGATGTGTATTTACTTTTCTAAAGTACATATATGTTTATTTTATTCCTTTTTTAAAATATTGTTTTCATACGTTCTTTAAAATACATCTACCAAATTTCGAATACATAATAGCTCCATTTAATCGAATGATATCTGTTTTTAAATGAAAAATATTAATCCCTGTGATAGTTTACTATATTCATCAATAGCTTTTAGCTTGTTTGTGAGCGACAGTTGCCAAATAGAGTTCTCGGCATTCATTTTATAGGCCCGCAGGCGGGCGAAGTGATGCAAGGCTTTGCTGCTGCTCTTAAGTGTGGCATAACAAAAGAAATATTCGATAATACAGTCGGTATTCACCCTACGAACGCCGAGGCCTTTATGTCTATTGAAATTACTAAACGCAGCGGTGTGGAACTGAAAGCCATTGCTGGATGTGGTGGCGGAGTTTGTGGATAAATTTAATTTGTCATTTCATTGTATGTTCTGAATAAATTATTATTTTTATATATTTCTTTTCAGTTCAACGTAACAAATTATAAATTGGAGTTAAGAGTCAATATACTAAGAGCATTTTAGATTGTGGATAAATTTCAACTTTTTAAAATAAAAAAATTCTTGAAAATTGAGTGCAATACTCGCCCTCCTCTTTAATTTGTATTTTAAAGATCTGATAAATGAATCAAGAACTAGAATCTTATTCAGTACAAAGATTACAAGTGTATTTTTAGTGGCCACAAATCTCGATGTTGCTATATCTCATGTTGAAAAAACAGTAAAGCACGAAATACATTTTATTAGGAAATCTTCTTCCGGTAGATGACGCACAAAAAACCACTTTTGTCCTTCGGTGTAATTCAAATCTAAAGTAAATAAAAGAAATTTCTACCATCCATATAAATGCAATAATGAAACACCCCTACAGCTTTATTGTTCAGCAATACTTGATCCATGATAGTCTTGACGGAGGCAGTAATAGACAGCTGAGCTAAATAAGCAGCCCAAACTCAAGAAGATGAGGACCAACTTTTTGTATTACCCTCTGACAGTAATGTTGTAGCACCACATGTCAAATGCCATATTGATATTGTAAAAACTAAGTTGCGGACTTTGATAAAAACAATTTGACAGAGTCTGCACCTGCAGCATACTGGCGTGCTCAAAAATATCTCTCAAATCACGAGTATGCTGTTTATACCAGTGTCATCAGTAGCAATTGACATACTCTTCTTCTTGGCGGCATGATGTTACTCAAGAAGCCAAACTTTCTTCACCCTCAAGTGGTAATCAAGTTTGTATACATCAAATACCTGTTACTGTTTAAGAAAAAGGTATGTGAGCTTCCACATTTAAAATGATATTTTAAAATATGTATTTATATTTTAAAATACAATATACGTATATGTTCTTTTTAATATGCATAATATATAATTGCCACTTTACATTTGTCACATAGAACTACAGGGTGATTCTAAAGTAACATACACATTTATATTCAACAAAAAATTTTATTCAATACAGGTGACCCGATAAAGATAGAAAGAAAACATCAACAATGTATTATCGTTTTATGTAGTTATGAAATAATGCTACCAACATTTACTTTATTTGCATTATATACACACTTATACGAGTAAGCGATTTCTGCCTGTCAGTATTTGTGCAAGTGAATTCTGTTCAGATGGCGCGATTATCAACCGATCAGCGTGTTTTTATTGTGGAGCATTACTTCAAGCTTGTATATTCTAATGTTGCTGTTCAACTTGCTTTTCGTAATGAATGTGGAAAAAATCCAATTGCACCATCAAATCACTGATATCCAGATTTCAGCAAACTTGTTCTGTTGCTGATCTACCCAGATCTGGTAGGCCTTGCACCAGTCAACACAATGTTGAAACTATTGATGATGCATTTGAATCTAAGCCAGACAATTCCATTCGCCGAGTCAGCCAAGAAGTAAACGTTCCCTACACGACTGTTAGAATAGCGCTTCAAGTATTGAAGTTTCATCCGTATAAAATCAGCGTTTTGCACGAGTTATCTGACGCGGCATGCGGTCAAATGATTGCCTTTTCAAGCTGGATGATGAACATCATCGACAATGATGACAATTTCCTGGATAATTGCTTCTTTAGTGATGAAACCCATTTCCACCTTGAAGGTTATGTCAATAATCAGAATTACCACTTTTGAGCCAAAGAAAACCCTAATGCTTATGTCACCAATCCTTTACACAGCGCAAAAGTAACTGCTATTGTCTTGAGTTGGGAAAAATTTTGGTCCTTATTGGTTTGAAAACACCATTAGGAAGGAGAATTATGTGGATCTCCTTTCAACAAGATTTTTGCCAGAACTGCAAAATTCAGGTGTAAACTTGAACTGCGCATGGTGGCAACAGGACGACGCGACATACCGCCAATTACACATTGGCATGGCTGAGGTCAATATTTGGAGATCGCATAGTCAGTGGTCGCACCGATCACCCATGGCCAGCACTAAGTCCGGACTTATCCCCACTTGGCTTTTATTTTGGCCTTTTGGCTATTGATGATGAGTTAGAACGCGTTTTTGGTAGTTTTTATGATCATTTGATGTGTGTGGAAAATTGTGGTCGCCATGCTGGTAGCATTATTTCATAACTTTACATAAAATCCTAATACATTCTTGACGTTTTCCTTCAATTTTTAACGGGTCACCTCTATTGAATAAAAATTTATGATGGATATAAATGTGTATGTTACTTTAGAATCACCCTGTACAAATCAGACTTTATAGAGTTGTAGTCTGCAACCATCTCAGATTTCTCATTTATTGCATATGATCGTTCCTTTTGCATTGTTGAAAGAATAAGCACTGGATGTTTGCCTTTGTCCCAATATGAAGATAACAACATATCCGATCTTTTCTGATACTTGGTGCTGTTTTTAGAACGACCTTGCACACAGCAATTCTTTTGGTATAAGTTTTCTATTGCAGTGGATGTTCCCAATCAATGATGTTTTCTTCTAGAGTAAAGCTTCAGCTAGGGATACAGATGTAAACCAGATATTGCATATGATATTTCTGTTTTCATTTTGGAACAATTCTGTTAATTTTATCATCAAAACCTCAGAAAATACACTATTCTATTTGTTTAGTCGGTTGATTTTTGCTTAAAGTGTAGAGTATCCTCGCAAAGCATAAGAGTTACTTGTATCATTGATCCAAAAAACTTCCAGGTTTGACTTTGAATTACTGACAAACGGTAACTCGTCCATGGCAAGTAGTGTATATAGGGCAGGGGAGATCTCACAAACTGACATTTTGACCTCTGCGATATCGAGGGGTGTTTGCAAATGTTAATTAGTGAGTCACCTACTTGATTTACATTCCTGCTAATGGGTTTTAGTGACGTCACATATTTTTAAGTGCATCTACTAATGGATTTTAATTAGTAATGCTTTTAATTGATTTACATGTTGGGGCCATTTTTGGTATGAGTAATATCACCTTGATAATATCACGGGGCATTTTTTTGGTATGAGTAATTTTTGATATCACATTTGTTTGCATTACGCCATGTTAATAAATACCGGGTTATAACATATTACATTCCATAATTTCGAGAAGCTTACATGTATAATTTGGTAAAACTTTCAAAAACAAATTTCGCATTTTGTAAAATATTCCTTGTTATCACACATTTTCGTTTCCGTCAATGCTATCAATTTTCCATATTTCGATTGCTTACATGAACCCGTGTTTATTTCGTTTCGGGAAAACAAACTATTTGAAGATAATACAGGTAGAACAAATTAACCAAAAAGAGATCGCATTTTCGCTATAGCAATTAATGTTAAAAATACAATGACTCGTAAATAGGTAAAAAAATTTTATATACAAGTAAAAATATTCAATTTCGCTATGCAAAACTATTCTTNGATTGCTTACATGAACCGTGTTTAATTTGTTTCGGGAAAACAAACTATTTGAAGATAATACAGGTAGAACAAATTAACCAAAAAGAGATCGCATTTTCGCTATAGCAATTAATGTTAAAAATACAATGACTCGTAAATAGGTAAAAAAATTTTATATACAAGTAAAAATATTCAATTTCGCTATGCAAAACTATTCTTCGATAACGCATTCGTAAGTTTTAAACAAAGGAGATTACGACAGTTTAATGTATAATAACACCGTCAGAAAGAAGACAATAAAAAATAGCGTTTTTAAAACACTTTTTCAAAAATATAAAAATTAAAATATTTAAGCGAGCTTTGTTAAAAGCCCACATTTTAAAACAAGACAAAACGCGTATATATTCTAAAATTTATAATAACAATGGTAAATTACACTAAAAATTTGTCTATTTTTTTAGTTTGTTTTCAAGCCGTACATCTGGTATTTCATCTGATAATGTGTATTTCTCCACCACCAACCTTTCATGCATCGCCGGGGTTGTTCATCACGTGTTTAATCTAAGTCGAGATTTAGTCACTGTGTTTTAAAATATAATGAAATTAGTAAAAAAATTTAATAGCGTATAATTACGATCATTTTAAAAAATTAATTAAATACATCCCGTGAATTGTGTTTTGTTCCCATGCCATCTTTTATAATTCCGGTTTTTCAAATAGTGCACACTATCGAAGAAATGCATCGATCACGTTAACCATGGGATTCCATCAGCGAGTGGATTTCATCTCTCTAAGGCGTTGGCATAGTGACCATATGCATTAATCTTCTCGCAAACTGACAGAATAACAACTAGACGCACGCGAGCTAAAATACCGTCATTAATTTTAATACATGCATTAAAAATCAATTATACCTTTTGTTACGATCGGTTTTCGAGGTAGATACGTTTTTCCCATTTCGATAGACAGAACATCTTGAAATTGTAGGAGACGACGGTCTAAATAGTATTGGTTATTTTCCTATATTTTTTAAAATCATATACACAAATATAAACACAGAAATATATTTTACCTTTACACAATGATGTGTGTATGAGAGGCGTTTTGGAGAGATGGACTTTTTTTTTAATTAGCGAACAAACATTCATTTGAGGTAACTGCTTCACGGACGCTAAATATACATAAATAACTGATCAATTAAAATGTTATTACCATCTTTTTACAGAGGTGTAAACGCTGGTATGAGAAGCGTTGAGAGAATCAGATTTTCAATTGATAAATAAATATGTACACACATTTTTTGTGGTAGAGTTTGTATGGCGAGGCATCTTCTTCNTTTGGAGAGATGGACTTTTTTTAATTAGTGAACAAACATTCATTTGAGGTAACTGCTTCACGGACGCTAAATATACATAAATAACTGATCAATTAAAATGTTATTACCATCTTTTTACAGAAGTGTAAACGCAGGCACGAGAAGCATTGAGAGAATCAGATTTTCAATTGATAAATAAACAGAGGAGCATAGTCGTGGAATGCATGATCAAATCATGTTGAATGGAGGCTAAAATTCATATAAATGTTAACTTATTATAAATTAAAACAATTATACCTTTGTTATCACAGAGTTCAACATAGAGGCGTTTTTTCAATTTATAGGTGGAACATCTTGAATTGACGGGATGCAATAGAGGCTAAATACTTAGTTATTTTCTCATAAATTAAATATGCACATACATTTTTTTGTGGTGGAGTTTGTATAACAAGGCATCTTCTTCATTTGAAACAATTTGCGATGGAATTTACAAACATCGTTTTCATTCAAAACAAAAGGGAAGACGAATCTAAATATTATTGTTAATTATTACGTGTGTAAAAAACAATTATACCTTTGTTATCACAGAGTTCAACATAGAGGCGTTTTTTTTCAATTTATAGGTGGAACATCTTGAATTGACGGGAGGCAATAGAGGCTAAATACTTAGTTATTTTCTCATAAATTAAATATGCACATACATTTTTTTGTG
>CABFPE010000325.1:603758-616076 GCA_900660155.1 Hofstenia miamia | reverse complement strand
TTCACTGAAGCAAGTGTATGTGGGAAATCAACTTCACATATATTTTTAGGAGTTGATATATCTATGTGATTATCCTGATCAACCCCCCAACAAATGTCACAAATACATTGAGCTTGTGATGGGTGAAATTGGACTTTTAACAATTTATTGTCTGTAAGCAGGATATCCTCATAATTTACTAGTCTATCCAAATTTTTCAATATGCACAACTGATCTTCCAACAGAGCGATTTTTTGCAGTGTATTACCAAAACTTGATTCAAAAACTGAACTTGATTCCATCTCTCCAAAACAAATATTGTGAATACTTGTTTAAAAAATTTAGATTTATATAGACCTGTGAAACTTTTGATAGGTTAATTTATAATGTTTATATATGGGGATAATCTCTATATATGGTAAATAATATTAGTAACACTATACAAGGGTTTATTCCATATTCAAAAATTTTGAAAAAAAAAATGTTTACAAAACTCAGACAAAGACATTTAATTTTTTGAGCATGTTATGTTTATACATTTAAAAATTCGCGGTGTAACAATATTTGCAAAACTGTGAAAATTAATTAAAATAGCAACTCTAGTGTTGCCAATCACCTCAAAAGATGTCATTTTAAAAGAGTACTGTATTAAAACCAACCCTCGCAAAGTAATCAATTTGGGAATTGCTAATAGGTTTTTAATGCGAACCTCTAGCTAAAATCAATTTGGCTCCCCCTCAAGGAGAGATGTTTTACTCAAATTCAATTAGCGCTACAACCCTTGTAATTGGATATCCACGTTTCAGTTTCAACCAACCAAATCAAACCCTGGATTAGCAATCTAAATTCCTCACTTTTTATTAATTTTTAACGATACTAGTTGCTCTTGTTTTCACGCTATACTTTAAAAGATGACTTCTACCAACGTATGTGAATTTCTATCCGGCTGGAACTCCCAGTATGAAGAGATCATTCAAAACTCTCTTTACAAGACGGAATCAGAAATAAGTTTTGATGAGAATATGTGAGTCATTCTTTTGTAAAATATATTATCTAAGTTTTTATTATACAATTATTTTTTACAATACATTTCGTTATAATATTTTTTCACAGTATGTATAAAACAATGTCTGAAAATTTCATTCAATAAAAAACAAGTGAGTACTATTTATCTAAACCATTTTTGTATATTACTAAAATAAAATTTTTACATAATGAATTATATTTTAATCTAAAAACCCGTAATGCTTTTTTGTGCTAATCAATGTTTTTAGCTTTGACAATATCCCAGAGGAACAGGCGAATACACCATCATCTCAGAGTTTTGAGGAGTGGTCGCCTGAATTCAAAGACCAGATTGAAGAATTGATGATAAGTTATGATAATCAAACGGGGTCTGGTGATCAAAGTTCAACCCAAATTAACGAAAACAATGCCTCAACCATGTAAGTACATAATATAGCATGTTTTTCTTATTTTGAAAAATTTTGTTTGCCATATTCACGTTTTTAAAAACAGGACCTCGTTTTTCATGTGTATATAGTCAATGTTTTTTTAATTCGAGAATATGGTAAACACAATTGTTTAGTGTTTTTACAAATTTCAAAACGAATTGGTTTTATTTCATTGCTGAAAATATTTCTTGTAAAAGTAACTAATTATTTTTTAAACATTAGAATGGTTATTTGTTAAACGCATTCTCTCTGTTTAATTTTAAATTAATATCTAATATACCGTTTTTCCCGACGCAAAATCGCTTTATTTTTAAATGCGTTCTTGCCAATTTATTTTAAAATAGAGTGAGAAAACAAAATCTCTATCAAATTTGATTTATTAGTCATTATTTCCTCAATACACATTTTAAATGTAATTGGTGTTTTTTACGGGAAGAGAGATTGTTTATTTATTGCATGCGTTAATATCTATTTACATTATACTGACAATTTTTTATATCAAACACCGTTTTTGTGGGTGATTATGAAATGTTATTTAGTTAACTTGTTTAAAAGAGTTTTTTAAAATAATTCGAAATGATAGCATCTATTTTTATCTCACTGTAATTTTTTGTTGGAATTAATGCATGTGTTAACTATTTTTAAATGTTACATTTTTATCTAATACCTTGTTTTTTAAAGAGTGATTTATTATCAGTTATTTATTTATCTGTTTTTAAACATGTGTATTAATTGTTTTATATTTTCATTATTGATTACATGATTTTAGTTACATTACTAATTATATATATGCTGTGTCTATACAAATTTTCCTTGTTATGGTTCAAATGCGTGTCAAAACAAAAATTATTCCATCTTTTTGAATACGATTTACGTTTTATGTTAAAATTATTCTTTTGCATTTTTTTAAATTTTCTCCAACACTTTACTAATACATGGTCTATTTAGACCAGAGACGCCCTCTCAATATTTCTGTGGTTTGTGCGCATACACAAGTCCCTGCCCAAAACAAGTGAGATCCCACCTACGTACCAAACATAAGCGGACAACGGTTAATTTTTGCTTGTTTTGCAAGACCTATTTTGGGAGTAAGTCAGAGTTACACAAGCATTTTGATAAAAACCATCCAAACCAGATTTCACCATCTCCAGTTTTGAATAACTATGAACACACTATACACAAGACAGAAAATGCATGTTGAGGTGCCTTTTCAAACTATTTGTCTGATCAACTCGATTCAATAGATGTTTACGAGGCTTTTGCAAATCATTACAATGCAATATGCGAGGAGGTTTCACACCAAGTTTCCACATATTATTCAGCAAAAATATATTTAACCTGTGAAATTGAAATGGTTAAACCAATTGAAAATGATGGTGAAAAGATTGCGGTTCTCTATCCAACATCAAGACCCATATCAGTTTTCAGATCGGGTATAAATGAGAGTAATTTCTATAGTCTGGTCAATGAGATTGCAAGTTTTATTTGTATTTACGCATCAAACGGGAGTGGATTTATTTTAAAGAGAATAAATAATGTTGGTCTTCACGTGTCAAAATATCGTCCGAGTCGTGGAGGATCATACATTCCCTTGCCTGAATATCTTAGAAAAAACCATTTTCTTGTCAATCCAAAAACCGGGCAATCCAACTTGTGCTTCATATATTCCGTCTTAGCTTGTCTACACCCAGAAGTCCAACATCGCAATCAAATAACATGAATGAAAAAATTTCTTCCTGAATTAAAGTATTCTGGGTTAACGTTTCCATTGTCAATCAATGATATATGCATTTTTGAAACATGGAATTCTATAAATGTGAATGTATACTCACTAAATGAATGTTGTCTTGTACCAGCATATATGTCTCCATGCCATCATCAGAAGACAGTTAATTTATTGTTAATAGAGGAAGGAGAAAAAAGTCACTATCTTGCAATTACAAATTTAAATGCATGTCTAAAGTTTTTTAAAAATAGAAACCGTGATTTCTTTTGCCCTAAATGTTTATCGGGGTTTAAAACAAAAGAAAATTTATCAAAGCATGAGAATAAATGTGGTGGGGTACCTGAACCAAACATTACTTTTCCGAGTCAAACAGACAAAATTAAATTTAAAGCATATCAAGCACAGAACTACGTTCCTGTGGTTGGCACTCTGGATATAGAAGTGATTTCCAGAAAAGTCCAGAGTGTTCAACCAAACCCTTCCTCAAGCTACACCATTCAAGATGTAAAGCAAATTCCTTCAGGTGTCTGTGTGGCAACAAGTAGCGTGGACAAACTATTAACATGCAAGATTTATACGGGCGAACAATGTATGGAGCATGGATGGAATCATTTGTGGAAATTGACAAAACAGTCCTATGAGATGAAACAATGTTATCGCGAGCTAGTAATATCAGAAGAGCAGAGGAAACTTATGTTGACATCAGCAATAAAATGTATATTTTGCAAAAAAGTATTTGCACATGATGACGTCAAAGTCATAGATCATTGCCATTTCACTGGAGAAATAAGAGGCGTAGCACACAATAGTTGCAATATTTTAAATCAAAGTCCGCAATTTACCCTGATTTTCATGCACAATGGTAGTAAATACGATATGCATATTTTATTGAAAAGTTTGAAGATGAAAGACGGAGAAAAAGTGAGTTGCATACCATGTACAAGTGAAGTTTTTCTGTCGTTAAGTTTAATGGTGTCAGTTGATGGGTATAAAGATAAAAAAGGAAATTACAAGCCGATATATGAGGAACTCCGGTTTTTGGATAGTTACTGATTTATAAGTGATAGTCTATCAAACCTTACAAAGAATATTGGAGGAGAAAAATACAAATTTTTAAATGAAGGATTAGGTGAACAAAAGGCTTGGGCATACTCCCAGGGAAAAGGATTTTTTCCATACACGTGGTTTGATAGCTTTGAAAAATTTAATTGACCTCCCAGATTTAGAAGAATGGTGAGATGGTTTAACTCGGAAAATACCAATAACCCAGGAGGAGCTGGATTTTGAACGCAGCAATACATGGGTGCTATGTGAGTGTACAAATTTTAAAAATTACCACGACACCTATTTAATTTCAGACACATTATTACTCCTTGATGTGATACATGAATTCTGTCTAGAAAGCATGGAGACATATAAACTTGACCCTGCTCACTTTTTTACATTATCTAATTTCAGCTGGCATGCAATGTTAAAACACATGGAGGTATCACTTGATCCTATACAAGATGAGATGGAATTGAATTTTATTCAAGACAGCATCAGAGGAGGGATGTGTTCAATTTTTTCCGATCAATATTTTAAAGCAAATAATCTGCTAGTGGAGGGCTATGACCCTGAGAAGGAGACAAATTTCGGATTTTTCACGGATATGAATGGACTCTATAGCGGAACCATGAGTTTAAGCTTACCTGTGGGTGGACTGTCGTGGTCTACAGCAAAACTCAAAGAAATATTATCCATGCCTCAAGAATCACAGACTGGGTACATGTTGGAGGTTGATTTGGAATATCCAGAATATCTCCACAATGACCACTTTGATTTTCCATTAGCCCCAAATAAAATAAAAGTCAAAGACGAGTATTTATCACCGTTCCAACTTCAATTAAAAATAGATTAAAAATAACACTGGCACCAATACCTAAACTTGTGCAAACATTTTACAAAAAAGAGAATTATATTGTCCACTATGAAGTACTAAAATTCTATGTTGAACAAGGATTAAAAATTACGAAATTTCACAAGGCACTTGAATTTAAGCAGGCACCATTTTTGAAATCATATATCAACTTAAACACAGAGAAGAGGAAGGATGTGCAGAATGATTTTGAAAAAGCGTTCTACAAATTAGTGTCAAACGCAGTCTTTGGAAAATGCATGGAGAATTTAAGAAAACGGGTAAATGTTAAGTTTGCTCACAATTTGGAATCAGCAGAAAAGTTAATTAAAAAGCCTGAGTTTAAATCATATAATATAGTCACTGGGGATTTGGTTCAGGTTATGTTAAGACAAACAGATATTGAATGGAATTGCCCAAATTATCTTGGATCAGCTATACTCGATCTATCCAAGTTGTTAATGTTCAAATTCCATTATGATGTTATGAAACCATCTTTTAAAAACAGGATTACTTTGTTGTATTCCGACACTGACTCATTACTATACAAAATAAAAACGGAAAATTTGTACACAGAGTTAGAATCAATCTCACATCACTTTGATTTTTCAAATTATCTGATATCGTCACCCCTATACTCTGATGTGAATAAAAAGGTATACCTTAAAGTCAAGGACGAATTGGGCGGGGGTGTATTAAACCGTGTAGTTGCACTTAAACCAAAACTATATTCTGTTGAATATTCAAGCGAGAGTCATGAGATATTGGAGAAGGCCAGTGCAAAAGGTGTAACCCAGTCAGTGAAGCAGACGATGAATTTCGATTTGTTCAAGAATATTCTTCTGGAAGATGGTATCATTCGAAGACTGATGACTGGAATACGTTCGCACATGCACTCAATTAGTGTGGAAACATCAAACCACATAGCATTATCATGTTATGACAATAAGTGATATCTAGTTAACAGTATAGAAACACTCCCCTTTGGACATAAAGGTAATAACAATTTACATGTTATAAATGTTAAAACTCTTTTTAGATATCGAAAAGATAAATAATTCACAGTCCATCATTGCTAGCACCTCTGCACTAATTGATGAAGGATTTAAACGCATATGCCTGGGTATATAGTATTTTATATTATGTGTTATTAATTAATATTTTAGATTCCAACACATAGTAAATCATAGTTCATTCTCCCTTCCCGCATTGTATCTGGTCAAAGTCCTTGTATATGTTAGTTTATTTTTAAAAAATTAAATATTAAATTTTACATTTAGATATTTCCAATGATCTACCTCTAGTGTTTTTACATAATTACTCCCTCCACCATGTTCAATGCGAATTTGTTAAATTTCTCTGTGTAAGTTTTTTATCAATAATGTTATAAAATTAATGTTTTTTGTTTAGTCAATTCTCCATTTCAATAATTTGCTGGTGATGCTTGCCCAAGAAGAAAATCTATTTGCTGTAATGCTTCTTACATTTAATTTATCTTGAAAAATGGTATAATATATTTTAATTGAATAATTATTTGTATATAGTTTAGTTTCCTCACTCCAATGAATAATTCTTTGTCGAAAAAAGACTCTAACATCAACAAAACGTGTGTATGTTTAAAATATATAAGAAAATTAATGATTATATTCTAGCTCTACCTCCTGTCATTTCATGATTTTCTACAGTTTATTGATTGAAGAATGTCTCAATGTTAGAATGAAAAAATCCACCGGAAAAAAGTATAATCATTTTATTTTATAAGAAGTTAATGGAAATATTTAGTTGTCTGTCACGATGCCCCACTTGGAAGAAGAAGAAGAAGTTTTCCATTGTCAGCTGATGAAAGAATGCCTCTTTGATGCTAACAAATCTCATACAATAAATACAGTAGAAGAAGAAGAAATTAATTATATATTTTGCTTGGATGACGAACAATTTCCTCATTGTCCAAATTTGATTTGAAGAGATAAAAGTTCATCATCTTCTTGACAGCCCCCACAACCCCCTTAGCGCTCGCCTTCTCATTGCATTTACTATTGAAACAATAGTGTACAGAGTACATTTCCGATTTCAGGGCAACCACTTGACTGATGACATCACCATCAAGCTCATCTTTAACCTTCAAATATGTTTTTTTGTTTTGTTCACTGAATAATGGTGAGTCTCTTGCATAGTTGGAAAAATCAAAGCGGTGTGCCAATGATACCATTTCTTCATACACATTTGAGGTCTTTATTTTGTAAATAATGGTGAGTCTCTTGCATAGTTGGAAAAATCAAAGCGGTGTGCCAATGATACCATTTCTTCATACACATTTGAGGTCTTTATTTTGTAGAGGAGGGAGTCTGTGTCACTGTAAAGCACTGTGATTCGATTTGCAAAAGCTGGCTTCATTATGTTATAATGGAATTTAAACATTTGTAGTTTTGAAAGATCTAATATTGCTTGGCCCACATAATTTGGTTTGTTTCACACTATTTCTTTGTTTCTTAGCATGACCTGCACCAAATTTTCATTAATTATGTTAAATGACTTAAATTCTGTTTGTTTTATTAACTTATTTTGCCTTGCATCATTTTCTTAGTGACTCCATTGTCTTTCCAAATACAGCATTAGACATCAGTTTATAAAAGCTCTTTTCAAAATTGTTCTTTGCTGCCTTGTGTTTTGCTGTGTTTAAATCTATATAGGGCTTTAAAAATGGTGCATGTTTAAATTGTAGTGCCCTGTGGAATTTACTGACAAAAAAGATTCCAGCAACAAAACGTGTGTATGTTCTCTGTCAAAAAAGAAAATCGTCTCCCAAGAGTGTTGAAATCTTATACAATAAATGGTATAATTGAAATTAATTTTATTTTGTTTAAGGTTTACTTAGTTTCGTCAACTATACAAAGAAGTTTGCTATCATTGGTGATTCAGTTTAAACATTTTAATTCTATTGTTGATCTATTTGGTATAAGAAGAAATGCTCACATTATATAAAGCAATCCTCCATTAATTACCCGCTCAAAATAAGGTGATACAGTTTATTGCAATTATGATTTTAAAATGTTATTTAGTCTTCGTGTGACGTTGTTATGTATTTGGCGTGGATGTTGACGGAAAATCAATGCATGCATTGTCCCTCCGAATTCTTATAACATAAAAGCGGGTTAACTACGAAATCAATGCATTCTGATCAGTGTGGAATTACGCCAATGTTAACCAAGGAGGCAGCTAAAATCAATCCATGGGACGTATTAATTCTTTTGTGTTGATAATATCAAAATTCTCTGTGTTGTAATAATACTCTGTTAATTATTAAAATATGTCAAAAGAGTGTGTCTATAAAAAAATCTTGATTATTATTTGCATGGTGTAATTATCCCCTATTTAATTTTGCAGATGCATAACATTTACACCAATTCTTAGATATAATTTATTGATGGCATTGTGTGATTATCAACACACATCAGATGAACAAGACTTGACAAAAATTATCTATACATGGGAAATGAAGACGGAGGTTGACGGGAATATATGAACTCACATCAACGTTGGCAGCAAAAAGCTAATACAGTAGACAAAATTTAGTGTAATTTACCATTGTTATTATTATAAAAATTAGAATATATACATGTTTTGTTTTGTTTTTAAAATGTGGGCTTTTGCCATGCTCACTTAAATACGCGGTTTTTACATTTGAAAAATTAATGAATTTTGTTTTAACATGTAAACTAGACAACAGTGTTTTTTACTAATGTCTAAAAATTTTAAACGTTTTTATTAGAACGGATTGCAACCGTTTTTTTTTGTTTAACTGTGTTTAATATTTTCCACATGTATTAGCAAGATAGTTTTAAAATAGTTTCGTTTTTAAACATGTATACTAGTCATTCATTTTTACTATTACCTATAAAATTCCATGCGCTTTTATTATGAAAATTAATTATTGGTTGAAAAACCATGATACGATAAAACATGATACAATGAATTTTGACAAATGCAAAATGTGATTTTGAAAGTTTTCCCAAATTATATTATACATGTACGTTTTTTGAAATTATGGAAAATTTGATATGTGGGGTTTGTCATTGCATCCTGTGTTTTTACATGTAATGGTAAATTAGTCTAATATTATGTGAATACCCGAAAAAGTAATGTAAATTTAGCCAACAATAGAAAAATCACAAATACGTTTTAAGTATGCAGTCAAGTGTAATGTATATATTAACAAAAATGTAATGCAAACAATTGTGATATTAACAAAGTGAAATTAGTCACCAAAAAGTGGCCCGAACATGTAAATGAATCATCATGAAAATCAATAAAGAGTATCATGAATCACTAATTGAAAATCCATTAGTAGACATACTTAAAAATATCAAGTATGCGACGTCAGTGAAAACCCATTAGTAAGTTGTCAATCAAACGTTGAGTCACTAAAAAACATTCATCATTATCGCAGAGGTTAAGGTCATTTTGTGAGATCAAGTCTCCCTTATGTACACTACTGGCAAAGGAATCAAACAAATGACTCAGATCCTAAAGAATCACTTCAGTCCTCATCCAATAACTGCTTCATCATTCCGTACTCCTCAAATTTCTTACTCCAAAGTCATAAGCTCCTTTTGGCGTCGATGTCTTCTTCTGATCCCATCTCTTCCTCTATAGAATGACTAAATCAATCAAAATGGTAAATTTTTTTATGTATTATCTTGTTATATATTTTGTCTTCTGAAATGTACCTATATACTATATACATGTTCACTTGCAAACACAACACAGAAAGCACTTACATCTCAATTACTACACGTGTACTACCAAATTAGTATTTTAATTTATAAATACTTTATTAGGTATTTTCTTCTTTTAAAATTTATCATTTCCAGCGACATAGAAACAAATCCTGGTCCTATTCTAAATGAGTCTGAAATTGAACACAAATTGAAAAACTATTTTAATAACATTAAATATTTATACCTTAAATTTGATTACAAAAATAGGAAAAAATGCAATTTTCTTAATTACAGAAACTTGGCTTAAGCTGGATATCAACCTTAACTTGTTTAATCCAGACAGACAAATTTTTGAGGTTTTTTCTAAGAATCGAATAAATAGAGATGGTGGACTTATGATAATTGTGCCAAAATCTTTAAAACCAGTCCGTAAATCTGAATATGAAATGTATCATGAAATATTTGAATCGCTGTGGATAGAAATAAAATCAATAGAGAACTGTTTCCAAAAAGAATTGATAGACGTAACTTATAATTCAAATAAAAATTATCTAGTTGAATATTTAAATTATAAAGTCAAGGAAATATCTGAAATATGTAATAATTATGGCTCTCTAAATATATTCAGTGACTTTAATATTAATTACTTTCATTCATATGAACGAAATTCTATAAATGAAATGTCTGCTGCTTGTAATCTTCGTTGTGTTAATACGGTTTGTCCAACTCGCATGAACAATTTAATTGATTACTTTTTTACTAATTCTGATGATTCTTTCAAATCCTTAATGTTTGAATCATTTAGTGATCATGCACTGTGTACATATATTAATAACAAAAATGTTAAAAACAAGCAATTTAAATTCATATATGCAAGGGATTAATTATCTTACTCTGATGAAAAAATGGAAAAAGCCCTAAAAACACCCCATTTAACTATATTTACACGTTAAATTCTGGACCTAAGATGATTAATTACATTGCAAAAGGAATGTACAAGGCATTAAACACTGTTGCACCAATTAAGAAGTGAAGGGTTAAGATCAAAGCAATTAAATTTCCTTTTTCAAACACCGACAATAATCAAGTCCATCAACTATTATCAATTAAGTGAGAATTATTTGATCTTGCAAAATCCGAGCCGAGAAAGACTAATTGGACAAATTACAAAAAAACAAAGGAAGTAATTTTGCAATTAAGAACAAAAAATTTATCTAAAGCTCAGCAAAAATTCTTTGATCAATTAAACTCTACTTGAGAAAAATGGCGATATGTCCATAAATTTATTGGGAAATCTAAAGGTCTTTCATCTGAAATAATTGAATTAAACATCAATAATATGGCCGTAACAGACAAAACTGAAATACTAAATCATTTAAATTCAACATTTAAAGAACTTGGAAATTGGTATTTATCACCTTATAAGAAAAAACAAAATTCTGATAATCTCAAATAATCAAAACAATTTTCCTTTAGACTTACTACAATCAATCTTGGGAGATTGTTAAATGGTAAGATTTATTTTTTGCTTAATTAACAATCATATGCATTATTCAGAAATTCTAAAAGCTAGTCCTCTTATAGAGGATGGACGAATAAACGCGCTATTTAACAATTTTTCTAATCTTGATGACTATATTAATGAACTAAATTATCAGATGCATTAAAATTTGAATATGAGGATATTGTTTGTGGCATAAAGTCGAAATTCATTAAATGCTTGAAAAATCAATATGAGAATGTAAAATTGAGTAATACTATTACTCCTACAATCAAAGAATTTCAACATTCAAAGATATTTAAGCCAAAATTAGTCATTTCAAGTAATAATTTAAAAAATGATGATGGTACTTTAAACAAAAATGAATTCAAAAAAAATTGTTCAAAATGCTGAGAAGTCAATTACAAATTTGGGAACAAAAGGGCCAAGTGTGGAACAATTAAATTATATGACAAAAATGATATTATCTTACTTTGTAAAACTGATGAAGATGCAAATATTACAGAAAGAGCACTTGGTAAATTAATGAACATAAGCATAAAAAATTGATCAAATTCATGCCAAAAATCAAGATTACTAATATACCTTTATATGAAGACGTAACTAACTTTAAGGAATTTAAATCTAAACTATTTGCTGACAATGAAAATATTCTCAAGGATTTTGAAATGGAACATTGTGAATTAATATACAGTAATGTTAACAATTATAGCAAATGCAAAGAAATAATAATGAAGGTTTCAGCAAAATTGAGACATGTACTGATTGGAAAAAAATTAAAGTTTGGTCTTGGAATTGTTCGTACTTTTGATCATTATTATGTAAGAAAATGTAGTAACTGTGGGAAATTTGGTCATTCTACAAAAGTATGTTCAATGAAAACATCTAACTGTATGTACTGCATGGATAATCACAACTATAAGAATTGTCCAGTTAAAAATGTTAAGGAAATGCATAAATGCATCAACTGCAAAAATTCAAATATGTTTAAAAAATCACATAGTAACCATAACGCATTTAGCAAAGAGTGTCCTTTACATAAA
>CABFPE010000325.1:577094-592080 GCA_900660155.1 Hofstenia miamia | reverse complement strand
CATTGTTATTGACTGTAGGACGTCTTCATTTGTGTTGATCCTAGCATTTTTCTTTTACTGGCACAGGTGGTGTGATCATCATCTCCTGTGTTAAGGGGTTATAACCATGCAATGGTGGCGGAGTTGTGCATAGGTAATCAAATAGGCTACTCAGTGAACTAGATGCTAGCGTTTCAACAGACATTGGCAAATGTGAGAGACGAAATTGTGTAGAAGAAGAATAATGATTTTATCCGAAGAAATGAGGTGAATATATAGATTGACCAGCCAATGGAAATACATTTGAATTTATGAAAAATAATTATTGGTTGAAAAACCATGATCCTATAAACGTGTTAACTATGAATTTTGATAAATGCGACTTTGAAAGTTTTTCAAAAATTACAATGTACGTTTTTTGAAATTATGGAAAATTTGATATGTGCGGTTTGTCATTGCGTCCTGTGTTTTTACACGTAATGGTAAATTATTCTAATATTATGTGAATAACCAAAAAAGTAATGTAAATTTAGCCAACAATAGAAAAATCACAAATACGTTTTAAGTATGCAGTCAAGTGTAATGTATATATTAACAAAAATATAATGCAAACAATTGTGATATTAACAAATTGAAATTAGTCACCAAAAAGTGGCCCGAACATGTAAATGGATTGAAAATCCATTAGTAGACATACTTAAAAAATATCAAGTATGTGACGTCACTGAAAATCCATTAGTAAGTTGTCAATCAAACATTGAGTCACTAAAAAACATTCATCATTATCGCAGAGGTCAAGGTCATTTTGTGAGATCAAGTCTTCCTTATGTACACTACTTTTGCCAGAAAGATGAATCCCATCTTGGGACAGGAGACTACAATCGATGGTTCTTCATGATAACATGAATCTTTTGAAGACAGGGATGACATTGAACTTGTTTGAAGAGACGCGTGATAGGACTTGGTTAAATTCATCAATGACGTGATTTTGCTGTAAGAGTGAATATTTGGAGACTGGTGTAATTTCTAAGATGTAGATGAAACGTGGCGAGAATTTAAGATGAATCTGTTAAACTAGATGATTGATATTTGATTTGGATGTTCGAACATCAGAGGAGTGTATTGCATTGATTAGACCAGTGTTTAGAATGACAGAATTGACGTGAACTTTTGGATATTGCGTGATCTTTTCAGCAAGACGTTTAGAATTGTGATCAGGATAAGAATGGATGGACGTGGTTTGGTTAGGTAGAAGATTATGTGAGCGGACATTTCGAAGGATGCTGCTTCCAATGATTAATGAGGTTGTACCAGGTTTGATCGATTTTACTTGACTTCGTGGTTTGTCAGATTTTCTTCTTGGAGACTGGGGTGGATTTTTGAAGGAAATATAGCGATGTTCTGAAGGAGAATCGAATGTTTATGTTGAACAGGGTGAATTGATTGAGCAAGGAGACTTGGTAGGAGAAGATTGTGTTGCAGCATTGGCGAGAGTTGAGTGAGCTTTTGAAAAGAAGTAGAAGAGCTTCAGCAGCGTTTTCTTTGTCGAGAAGAGAGAACATTTGATGCAGCAGCGTTTTCTTTTTATCTTTGATTAGAGAAGATGCCACATCAAGTGTCAGCGCACAGGCAAATAGCTTTTCGTGTATCGCTTCTGCAAGGGAGAACGAAACCCGACCATCCACAAAATAATAAACTTTAATTAAGCATAAGTTAGATGACTTAAGACTAAAGCATGAATAAACTGAATTTTTGCATTAATTCTTAGAAGGTGAGAAAACTACTTATTGCTGTAATTGCAACTGCCATTTTTCTTATTATGCTATCTAATTGCTTATGAAAATTTGCTGTCGAAAATAACCCCTAGATTTTTAAAATGAGTAATTTGTTTTATAGTTTCCTTATTGAAACGTACGGTGCATTTGAATGTGTCTGCTTTACTTTTTATTATACAAAATTGTGTTTTGAAGTATTAATTGTTAGTTTGTGTGAAACATAGAAATTTGCTAATGTTGCGCAATTTTTTTTAATTATATGTACAGAATCTTCCACAGAGTAACTAGAATGAAATATTAATGTCCCATGTAATGTTCAAATTAAATGATTTAGTAAATATTAAATAGCAGTATGCCCAAGATTGTCCTTTTTTCTAATGAAATTCATTCTGAGAAATGGTTATTCAATTTTACCCGTTGCTTTCTTTTGTATAAATAACTTGAGATTAAGTCGATGCTACCAGCTGAAAAATTAAACTTTTTAATGTTAGAAAAAAAATTTTGTGATTTAGTGAGTCAAATGTTTTTGAGAAATCAAGACATTCTGTAACACAGCATTTCTAGTCATCAACGTCTTTTCTCCATTTTTCAGTGGCGCAAATCAGTGCACAATTTGTAAATATTTCTTTCCGAAATCTGTACTGAGTTTTGGATAAGATATTATTAGAAATTAGAAATTATCTTTATTTCAGAATGAAACACATCAAACTGACTAAATTTATAAACTATAAAAAAATTCATTTCACTTGAAGAGTTATTTGCGGCATTTCACGGACGTGATAGCTCTGGTGTTGTCTTCCTTTCGTGTCGGTGTTTTTGGTAAGGGTTGGAGACTTGGGAAGTAGATAATGCAAATAGGAAGCGGAGAAAATTTCTAGATTGATGATTTCGTAACGTGTGAATATGGTAGACAGTGGAGGTTACAGCGCGAATGCTAGTATTTCTTGAAGAATCTGTTTGGAAAAATAAACGTAAATCTCCTATCAATATCTCTTTCAGGGGCTGGTAAACGTNGATAGCTCTGGTGTTGTCTTCCTTTCGTGTCAGTGAAATGTTCCTTGATTTGATAAGAGTAGTTTCCAAAAAAATTTGCTAATAGGTGAGGTAAGTGAAATAGGGCGATAATTAGAGCATACATTTGGGTCGTCTTTTTGTAAATTGGTGTAGTTTTAGCTAGTAATAATTTGTCCGGAAAATAGAATATCTAGGACATACATTCAGAATGTCACAAAAAAAGGCTTTAAAGAAGTTTTTCATTAATGTTGCCATTCGAATCAGAAATTCACCACCTAAGGAAATTAAAAGCATTGAAAAATTGAAATCTTTTAAAAACCATTTAAAAATCTTCCTTAAGCAAAAATATATTTCTGGTACATCATGGTTAGGATATAAATTTTACAACAATAACTATATGATAACTCATTAAAATATCAATATACAGTAATTTATCCATGGCCTGTAAGATTTGTTACTTTTTGTAATATATGTTGATTTGCATAAGTTTTTTTGAAATTATTGACGCTAGTCAGATAAATTATCAGTTATTCAATTGTAAACATTTATCTGAAAATAGAATCTCTTATCTTATCTAATGTATTAAACAAGACCATTAACCTAGAAAATACAATGGCCTCCAAATTAAGTACGAAAACACTTCGAGCAAATTTTTTACATCCGACGAATTTTCTTTCCGCTTCTCAACCAGTTATGAAATTACGTATTAAGTCAATGAATAAGCTTAAACCAACAAATCAAGCGGTGCCTCAAACATTCCCTCATGGGCCCTTAAAATTACTGCAAATATCATTGCAAATCTCTAATTTTATCATTATTGAATGCATAAAGTGTAATTACTTTACAAATAACCTGAAACTTGCTTACATTACTCCTATTTTTAAGAAAAACGATCCCCGAATTGCCACGGACAATCGCCCGATCTCAATTACTTATCCAATAAGCAAAATATTCGAACATTTAAATAAGTATAATTTATTATCAAACACGCAATTTGGATTTCGCAAAATTTCTCAACGGATCATTATTTAATGCTAATGAAAAATGGAGAAAATCACTCGATTCTATTAAATTTGTAGCTATAACCTGCTTAGATCTGTCAAAGGCTTTTGATTCCATTAATCATAAAATACTAATGGAAAAGCTATCTCACTTAGGATTATTTTTGTAGTAGTAAGCCATTGTTAACTAGTTACCTCAATCAAAGATTCCAGAGTTAAACGATATTTTTCAGAATGGTTACCGGTTTGCAATTTGGTGCCTCAATGAACGATTCTAGATCCTCTTCTTTTCATGTATTTCATACTAAATTTTGCTGCAAAAAACACCTGGGATCAAATTGACCCCATTTCCGGTAGATAGAGGTTAATCAAAAATATATTTCTGGTAAATCATGGCTAGGATACAAATTTTATAGCAATGACTATACTATAACTCGGTATTAAAATAGTAATATAGTAATTTATCCGTAGCCTGGAAGATTTGTTTTTGTAATTTCTATACATGTGCTTTGTCAATTTTTGGCGCTATTCAGATAAATTATCAGTCATTTAATTGTGAACATTTACCTGAATAAAGAATCTTTTGTCTTATCAAACAAATATAATCATTACTGTGAAAAGGCTTTTGAGAATTGTTAAAAATAAAAAGAATAAGTAAAGAAATTTCATACATTTTATAATTGTTTTTTTGGTAAAATCTTATGACAAAAATAATATCTACAAATAAAACCAAAAGGCAGTAATTCCATACTGGACGTAATACTGCGAAACAACTAGTTTTAAACAGCCAGTAGTTGACAGCTAAACGACAAATGGCAAACGAACCAAAAGCGCTGAAGTGACGATCCGAGCGCATGGCAATCCAATTCCAATTATTTTAGGTCACGATCTTCAAGAAAACGATATTCAAAGGTGAATCCTTCTTTACGTCGCTGAGCCCACTTTTCGTAATCAAAATATACATAAGCACCCTAAATATCACTTGAAATATTTGAATATGTAACTCGATTTATCTATAATCTAGTAGTAAATTTAAACTATGCATTATGCAGTGATGTTTTTGCGAGATTTGTGAGGACTAATTAATATACATCGCTTTTATATATTAATGTGTCATTGAAATATAGGAATAAGACAAATTTCAATTATATATTTCATCATCAATAACTCTAAAACTCATTTGTATTCCAAAAGTAACAACGGTTGATAGTATTTAAATTTAAGCTTACAACATATAAATGCAATTGAGATATTTGTAAAATGTTAAACCCTTTCTTATTAAATTTTTTTTATTTATATTACTGTATTTAAATATAAGAAAAAATTCAATTTTGCATGCAAATTTTATTATTTGCACTAATTTTCATAAAAAATGTCAAAATATCAATAGGTGGATTTTAACATGCAACAAAAGGTTCATATTACAGACCATCATTTTCACAAAATTATGTCTTTCGTTGAAAAATAAACTTTATTTCATTAATAAGACTTGAAATAATCGCTTAAAAAATACCTAAACTGTTCATTGTACTAAATTCAGGAATGCTTTTTTCCACTAATACAAAAAAAAATTTTCTCTAAGCCTATTAAGAAATTAGGGAATTTTGGAGTTTGGAAACAGGCATGAATAAGTGTGCTAACATCTTATGACAAAAATTTGTGATAAAACGATTTCTGTGTTTCAAGTACATGAATATATTATTTTTTTAAATTGAAAATTCGATTTTCGCAAAAAAATTCAAATTCTCCTCATACCTAGTGAAAGCCCATGGCAGCCAAACCTAGTCCCAACTACTTAGTTTTTGTCAATAGACCACACAAGTCCCGCCCTGGCACGCCATGCGCAAAATCAGAAATTTTTGGGTCCTAGTGAGTTATGAGTGTTTGAAAAATATTAGGTTACACAACAGATATTTTTCGTTATACAATATAATAATCACCTGTTCGTATTCATCAGTAATTGTTTTAGGTTCCTCATGTCTTTGAAACCACATCATATATTTAGTATGGAAACGCCAAGATTGTTTCTTAAGTGCTTTAGCCGCCATATATTGAGCCTTCGTTCCCTAAAATAACGGTAGGTCTAGTATTTGATAAGGATTGCTTTACCTCAAGATAGTAAAATATGAAGAAAAGAGTCTCTGTAGTTAATCTTTCGAAGAAATCGATGGTATCGGAATTAGGGAGTGGTTCTTTAATATAGTAAGCAGGTGTTGGACAAGGATTGTGAGGGAGATATGGTCTAAAATACCAACATGAGAGGAGTTCAAACAAAATTAAAATTAATTATGGAAAGTGACATATTTTTCACTATTCTTCGTGCATTGTAATCATTGGTTAAAAGAGAACAATAATTTTTTTGCCCAAACATTTTGTAAATGCATTTGCATATGTAGGTAATTTCAGCTACGTGTGTTTTTGAAACATGTTCCCTAGTAATTCCATAAAATTTACGTAAAATCATAAATTGATAAATAATAAGCAATATATCATTCATTGCATAACTCTGATTGGTAATTGATGGAATTAGATTATTTAAATTCAAGCTACATGCAAATTTTAATTTTCACAGCATTCAAAGTATTATTCTTATTATTAATTAAAAACTAGGTTCCAAGACTCGAAACATTGTAAGCAAAGACAATACCAATTACACAAATTTACAGGATTTTGGAAGAATGACACCTTATAAATGTTTGTGTGCAATTGTTAAATTATAAATTGAAACCTCAATCTTTCAGAATCTGAAGAATGAGGGAGATGCTGAAAAGCAGCGTCCAACATTGTCTGCTGATAAACGTGTTCTTTAGTAAGAGGAATGCGCCCAAGTGGTGCGACACCTAATAGCGGTTGAATAACCTAAACACAAACATAAAATTAATTTTTTTTAAATGTCACTAACTGTTTCAGTTGTTGTGGCCTGTTTTTCTGCTCGACGAACCCCTGCTTCTAACAATGCGCTTTCAGCAGCAGAAAAGTCATGCAGACTGTCTGCAGCTTCTGACAACGCACTATCCACTTTATCAGTTATCGAAAGAGCAGTTAAATTATCCACATTTAAATCCTAAATAATAGAAAATTCAAATTGTTGAAATCGCGATAGCCATGGTTAATGGTGGACCTAGCCAGATATTAGTGGGTGAACTTTTCCATTATAATTCAATAAAAAGACCAATAAAAGCAACTCTAAACAAAAATCTAAAACTACGAAATTAAATCAAGTATCCAATTGGGACGTGCAAAGTAATAAATTATATCCTTTTACAAAATAGAAAAGTTTGTGTAGATTAAAGCTAGTGCGAAGAACTACGTTCCAGATAGTGTTAGGCAATTAAATTTTAAAGGCTGGAGTGGCAAAAAGAATCATCCAGTTGATGTTATAGTTAGAGGATTGTGGATATAGAGAAATGATTCAGAATCCTCTGACAAGGATCGCAATGAGGAACGTTGGTAATATGTATAATAATGTATTGTATTTTCCACTTGACTGCATTCAAAAGTGAAATTTTTAGGAACTATTAAAATATACTCCTTTTAAACATTAGCTCACAGGTAAAGAGTTAAGAAAATGATGCATCTTAAAAGCAATTAAAAATATGTGTAAATTCCATTCCAACATTTACTGAGTAGCTTTTACACCTGATGTACTGAATTTCTCTTTTCTCTCAACAGTGATACTTCAATAATAGTTCTGCGATACCCAAATATCAAATCAAGAAGAAATAATTCCTGATTTGAATTATTTACTGTGTCTCATATAGTCAAGTTTATGCAAAAAAATTAAATACTTAATTCGTTTAATTTTAGGGGCTTTACGTAAAATTTGTAAAAAATGTCGTCATTTAAATTATAAAAACAAAAATTGACTCATTGAGCAAACACACGAAAAATTATGGAGTGAAGAAAAGAATAGTAACACCTTGTAAATATCCACTTCACAGTTTCTTAATACACTTATGACATTTAACCCTTTAGACAAATAAACTCTTATGTAAATGCACTCTGTTAAACGTTCACGAGTTGACTCGTCCACTTTATAACTTTTCAAAAACAGCCACAATCGAGTGCATACGCCAACGGCGGGCATTTTCAATGCATTCCGAGCACAAAAGATTTATCTCAAGACCTTTCTCATTCGTCTAAGATCACATATGGACCTCCCTGTTATGCCACTGGACCCCCCTTCCTATTGGCATCCTGGATACACAACTTCATTGTATTATTTCTAATATTCTGTAACTAAGTTAGAGTGAATATATTTTAGTTGAAATATATAAAATACTAATGTCATTCGATTAAAAAATTCAATGAAAAAGTGTGAAACTATTTCATATGAGTAAAACTATGATTAATTTATTGAACTTTCGGGGCCATGGCCCCCTAAATCTCAAGTGCAAGACAACGAGCCTAACCAGGTGTATTTTATGTGTTTGTGAGAATTCTGGCACAAATCAATGCGCATTAGCGAGATTTAGACAATTTTTTTGTGAATTAGCAAAGACGTTAATATGCGTTTAAAGCGAGAAAGAATTACATTCCAATCAATCTTTCTCGCTTGTGGTTATTTACTTAATGATTTATTCACGTTACCCGCGCATTTTAACAACCATTTTGGTACTTCTGATTCTTTCTGACATATATCCAAGCTTCATTTCTAATTTGTAAACAAAGAAGCATGCCCAGGGCCATATTAAGCCATAAGCTGACCAAGCTGTAGCTTAGGGCCCCCAAGTTATAGTAAATTTTATAAACTTTTCTATGAACTTTTGATACGCCATTTCCCTTTTCTTTGGCTAAGATAACAAATTTCTCTGCAAATTTATTTTAAATGTTGATAGATTGCGTTTGGACGTTATGTTGTGTAAATCTATTCTATTCAAATCGAAAAATGCAATTCACATTTTGCCGCGTTATTTTAATTCACTTTACATTGCATTTATACAATGCCCCTTTTCAATATGATCATTGAAAATGAGACAAATTCATTTTAAAATAATTTTAATGTCAATATCAGTGGTGTAGTGGGGTCGTTCTGCGGTACTGGCGAAATCATGGTTAAGGCAAATTAATCTATCATCACTAGATAGCCAGCATACCGATACTTCTAAATTTAGCACTACAGCACTGGTCAAACATATATATAAATCATCTGGATCACTCGATAATTTTTCGATAGTAGATATGATGAAGCGTGCTATCATGGTGTGGTTGACGCTATCTAGCATCTCCATATTCGCGAGATAAACCAGACTTGATGGTTCAAAGTCCAAACAATAGCGTTGACAACATACCTTCCAAGAGAATCAGTTGTTTCGTCGACTGATATCAATTTTTTCTTGAGGGCTAACGTTTGTTTCCTCTCATCAAATTTCTTATTAAAAAGTCGCGGTATGTAATAAGACGAACCGTTGATTCGACCAGAGTCGGTTTCTTTGTCCACTTGTATAAGACTTTGACGATGGGGTTGTTCAACTTATTGAGAGGTATATTTGCAAAAGGAAAACATTTCTGCGATATCATAAACATAAGCATTATCAGAGGATAAAAAACCGTCAATTGGTGTAACAGATGAACTGACTTGAGAGCGCTCATCAATGTGCGACTTTATCGTCATGTGACAGTCCAGGTGAAAAGGTGGCTGAAGCGAACAGAAGCATTTTGAGAAAAATAAGTTTAAAGTTTGTAAGCGTTATATATGTCTTGCAGTCTATAAAAATAGCATAGTGTTTGACTTTAAATGCTATTGTAATACATTGTTCATGTACATTTAGTTTTGTTATATTGCTCTATGTTTGTATAATGCTTGAGAATTTACTATATGTCGCACTTCCATAGGTCATATCAAATTGTTGATTTATGTTGTGCAAAGTGGCGGAAATTATTTCATCAGTGTGATCAATTGGCTCATTCATTACGAGTTAGACAATTAGATGTTTTCTCTAAACTTGACATAAGTAATTTGAATAATCATGAAGGCAGTCAACGTTTCATGCCCACTACTGAACTTCCTGCTATTGATAATGCTTGTAGTTTTCTTCTGAATTACAAATTTGTTAAGATTACGCTCTATTTTATATTGAAGACTATTTAGCTTTTAAGGAAAACTTGTCTTCAGGTACATGGGAATCAGATCATTCCAAAAGTTCGATATCCCTTAATCTTGTTTCTCAGGAAACTTGAAAACTCCATTTGAAGAACTTTATCGATATTGTAAATTTAATTACTCCACATATTCAAATCAGCCTAATCCAACTTGTGTTCTCGTTTAACTAAACCTTTGCTCTCATTTGCGGAAATTATTTTTTAATGATTTCACTAACAATTCACTGTTAAGATCATTGGCACTTATTTTAACGAAAGGAGCCATTTCTGAACAGAATAGAAGGGCCAACATTTTTCATGTAAAGCAAGAATTTTCAAATAAATATAATTAAATATAAGTTTTCATTTTTGTGAATGATTTTGAATTGCTAGTTTCATGGAATATTTGTAAATATTTATTAACTAGATTGTATTCTCAATGTATTTCCAATCTTTACCTTTTGAATTTGTATATTAATAGTGAATTATCAAAATTGGCAATACAAGCTTGTATTCATTGTCTACCTACCGATTTTTCTTGGAGCTGTGAGTCCTGTATATTAACGTCCTTGGAATTAGGTAATAACAAAGGCAGTTTAATATTTTTTATCGTAGAGGTTGAAATTCACACAAAATAACCGCTTTACCTCCAGGTTCAATGTAACAAGCGGCTGGTTCGATTAGGCTGCTAATTTCTAATGAAGTACTAACAAGTGCCTCAAAATGACGTTTTTTTTGTAAGTTCCAATTGCATGTAATGTCCGCATCAAACAGACGTGTGTTAAAACTTGTTTTATTCCAGAAGATGGTTAGTCAGAATATATCGAAAGAAAAGGAAGTGAAAATAAGAATGGTTCGGTATACTAGAAAAAGTTGTATTCTATTGAAAAAAATATAGAATTGTTTGAAATCACTGAGATACAACAACTAAACACAGAATTTGACACTCTTCGATTATCGAACAATGATAATGGGAATTTCTTAAAAGCACGGCAAAAGTAAGAACTGATTGCCCACTTCCGTCAATTTTAAATGGCTATTCATGCATCTACAGAATGCGCATATGTACCGGAATAAAAATAAAAGACAAGTAATTTCTTGACCATCCGTATATAAAGTTCAGAAGCAAATTGGAACACTCCTAGAGAATCAGTCATAATTTAACAAGCAATAAATACAAGATAAAATTAATTGTCAACATCTGTGCTATGATAAAACAACGTTTTCACAAAAATATATTTCAACATTTGAAAAAGATTAGTGAAGAGTCGAATCACGTTAGCAATATTGTATGTTAAGTAGTGCATTTGTCCATTATAAAAATTCTGAAAATCAACTTGCATTATTCCGATTGTAGTAGATGTGAAAAAGACAATTACGCACCCACCTAAGCACTACAAGTTTATTTAAAAAATTCAAAATCACAAGTAGAATAAGTTAATGAAGAAAGTGGAAAATGCAGACAAATCTAGGCACATACTACAAAAGCTCTAAATTTTATATCCGCAACCTCAACTTTGAAATCCCCACTACAGCGGACACTCAAAGACTTGAATATAATTGATATCGAACAGTCAATAAATTATTTCCCAGAATGCAACGATATTTTGATAGTTGCAGACTGTCACCAAAATTAATACTTGCGCTGCATGCCCTCAAAATTTTTTGAAAACGTATAGTATCGAACAGAATATTTTTATAATGGATATTTGCGATATGAAGGAATTGCTAAATGACGTTTGGGAATTAATAATGAGAAATTGTTGGAAAACATTTTGAACAAGAAAAAGCAAATTAAGCTGATGAAATATATGCCAAAAAAGTTAAAGGGGAATTAAAATATTCTATAAAAGCGGCATCACATCAATAGAGTGTAATTGAACCAAATTAATACGGTTTTTAATTCATATCAGTCCATTACAATGGAATGAATGCTCGCCGGAATTAAGACTTCAAACATTCTAACAATGCCACTAAAAGTGTATAGGCGCACCAATAGATTTTCTTAAGCACCCATGCTTTCTAGTATGATTGCAAAAAACTTGGTTTTACCATTTACCGCTAGACCCAAAAGTTCTCCGTATTATCCCGTCATACGAACAAAAACAATTGAAATTCAAGACATATATTTTTAATCAACATAATTACCATTTACATTAATGCACATTCGATACCGCTCAAACCATTTATCGAAGGCTGAACGCCACGTATTTCCAACCCAGGATGTTGCTGCAACCTGTGTTTCTGGAGACTCATCGTCGAAACACCAGACCGCTGATTGTCTTCGGGAACGGGGATCGCGCTGGCTTATCCACGTTTCGCCCTAGTAACAATATCCAAGACCGTTGATGAATTGCCGTTTGCAAAGATGCGAAGCATCAGCTGGCAAAAATCGACGCTGGCCTCCCTTTGTCTCGCATTCAGTTGGTGAGGCACAAATTTCGCTTGGATATTTTTCATTTGCAGATGCTAATGAAGAATGGACTGGATAGCATTCCCAAGTTGTGTCTGTAGACGATTGTAGGAAATCCGCCTATCCTCCACTACCAGCTCTCGGACGGCCTCGATGTCAGTTGTGCACGCAGTCGCTGGTCTGCCTGAGCGATCTTGGTCTTGCAAAAATTTATTCCCACTTCGGAACCGCGCAAACCACGACCTGACTGTTTCATAAGAAATTGTGATGTTTGGATATGCAGCATGCAAACAGTCAAGGCATTGCCTTGCCGACAATTTGCAGCGAAAGTTGTAGTTGATGAGAAGACGCGGTTGTTGCTTATCCATAAAACGAGAAACAACACGTAACTATAATTTTTCTTTGTAGCGTCACCGCGCTTATATGTGCCTGCAGCAAAAAAAATAGTCCGTCACACTAATCATTAACGCTCTAACTGTTGTCATGTTTTAAATGTTGTGTGTTGTGTTGCGTGTTAATGGTATGCAATAATACAGAGAACTTTCGGGACTACCTGTACATCCAAACGAAACTTCCTGGATACAAAAAAATCGAAAACAAGATCACTGTTCCGACAAATTTCAGTTCATACCTGGAAGTGTAAGACGCATAAGCGCACGCAGTGAATCAAATTTGAGTGCTACCATAACATACAAATAAGGGCAACTTCTGAAATGTATTAGATTTAGAATTTGCAACAAGCTTAAAAAGCTCAAAATGATCGAGTCACTTTGGATAGAACAATCGAGAACTTTTCACGTTGTTATATTTTAGGCTTTTTTGTCAAACATGCCCGAACATAAGGTAAATTTGCAACAGTCAAATAAAGAAAACGAGGATTGAAACGTAGAATTCTAAATTATTAATCTTACACAATTTTTACAAATCATTGTTTTATAAAAAACAAAACTTTGACGTTAAGCTTCTTAAATACGGTAATTTTATATTTTTGATTCGATAACTACATGCTTGATAAAATTAAAAAATGAATCGATTTAAAACAAAATACCATTGAAGGAACAGTGGATGATTGTGAATTGGTAAGTAAAATAGGATCCGAAGAAACATGGAATGAACCAGTGGAAGCAGTGGTGGCCAAAGAATTTACACCCGATGAGAAGAGTGACTCTTCGTTGAATGAAGAGCCATTAATCTGTCTATCTGTTCCACTAGTAAGAGCTAAAATTTTTTGAGTGAATTAAAAGATAACTTACAATCAGAAAGTTATGTCAATAAAATTGAATTCAGAATACGCAGGGATGGGTATACGTAACAGCATTATTATAACAAACCAATAATATTATCAAAAAAAACAAAGTACATGCAACAAAAACGGAGACTAAACCATGAAAATTTTAAATAGGTGTTCGAACTAGTGACCATTGACTAGGCATTCTTTAAATCTAACGAACTAGGTCAGAATTTAGTTACTGACGTTCTTCAATTATTCGAAGCAGCAATTGTTGCAAATTATAAAATTTTGACGAATACACCTTGTTTCTGAAATAGGCTCATAGAAAAAAGCGGTAGTGTCAATGAAATCACTTCAACAATCAAGCAGCGGTTAGGAAACATTTCATCAAGACATTTTCCACACGCGATTACATAATGAAGAGGAGACCGCTATATTGTTCAAACAAAATATCACAGGGTCGACTTTTGCTTCATATGCTGTCCGGAATTGTTTTGTCATTTGCAATAGCAAGCATCGGTAAATGTCCCATTAAGAAAGAAGAGGTTAGTCATTCTACTGGAGTAAATCCCAGGCTAGAAACACAAGCCTGGAGTAGTTGCAATGATATGTGTCTAATAACTTTAAAAGCTGCCTCGTTGATTCAGATTACTTGACCCCAATACTAGTATATTATTTAATGGCGTCTAACATTTGCTCACAAAATGTTTGTCGGATTTCATAATTGTCTTCTCAATTCATCTACAAGGGTTAAAAGTGAAATCCACTATCGTAAACTAAGCAACAAATTTCGGCAATTTATACTCATTTCCATATATATACATATATATATATATATATAGGGTCGTCAACAAAAAACCACGTTTTTGACTGAAGAGTGTTTTTAACTGACTATTAATGATTTTACATTGGAAATGATATACAAAACAGAGCTGTATTGTTAGTGACCTTGAAAAGGACTTGACAAAATATTTCTATGATTCAAAATCATAGATATATGTAGCTAGTTGTCTGCATAAATTACCGGAGTATTGCCATTAATCTAGATTTTAAATTTTAACTGAAAGGCTATGGCTGAAGCTTCTACGGTCGTGTTAAATTTTTCATTGCTACTCTGGTGAAAAATAAATTCAAAGCCCACGAAATTCACAATCTCCTGAGAACTGCATGGGGGAAGATGTTAAAAGACCCGTACAAGAAATAGCGAAGGACTATATATATATATATATATATATATACCTCCCTCCATGTATTTTTTCCACATAAGCATAGAAGCTTTTCCACATAAATTCTTGAATTTTTGTAGGACATAGTCTTTTAGTAGTCCCTACCTTCATGCAAAATATTTTAAGGATAGATGAGTTTTCTAGCGAGTAATCGAAAAAATTGAATTCTCGGCAAAAAGCCCAAGTCCCTCTATGTAGTAGGATTTTTGAAAAAGTAATACTCCCGAGAGGGAGCTATTAGTATATATATATATATATATATACTG
>CABFPE010000325.1:552540-573435 GCA_900660155.1 Hofstenia miamia | reverse complement strand
TATATATATATCTGTTTATTATACAGTTTAATTAGATTCAAGATAGTGTGCGGGATCCTTGCTAAAGATGGCAAAGACGAAACGAGATAAAAAAACGAAGAGTACGACACAACTATCTTGTCCAATTTGCGCCGAAGACGTTGATGGGTATGTGTCAATTTGCTGTGACAGGTGTGAAACATGGGTCCACAGCAAATGTACTGACATTTCTGAAGAAGCGCTTGACATCCTAAAGGCAATCAACGGAGTTCTCTGGGTGCGCCCCTCGTGCAAAGATGAAGCCATCGTCAATATTAAGAAAAGTTGCAATTCTTCTAACTCGCTTAAGACGATTAGGAATGATATTTCTGAAATCAAAGAAGTTCTATTGTAAAATAAATTTCAGCAAATGCAAAGCCAGGTTGTAAAACCAAGAATCAAGTAAACAAGATCGACTGAAAACTCATTTGCTAAACCTCGGAGAATCAGAATAAAAAACCTTCCAGAACGTTAGTGAAAAATATTTCAGATTGAATTACTGCTGAGAGAGAAAAAATTGATGAAATTCTTGATTTTTTGGAGAAAAAGATGCAACAATAAAAGACATCTTCAGAGTAGGCAAGAATGGTAGAAGAAAAACAGTGCCTAGAACGATTAGTGTTTTAGCGAGTGCACATAAATTGAAGCATTTCAGTGGAGGAAATTTTTTCTATCACCTGAACTTAAACCTGAAGAATTAAAAAGAAAGAAGAATTAATTGAAAAAAGATATGAGCTAATAAACTCAGGTGAACACAAGAGAGAAGACGTGAGAATCAGAAATCTAAAGCTTTTCTTGAAGGGAGTTCAGCAGACGGACTGACTATATGCGTCATTTCGTTTTCTCCTTATGAATATTATATCACTAAAGAAAACCAACGCTTCAACGTATCTGACAGCTGATTTATGCGTAAATTCTGTTGATTTGTGTTTCATTACTGAATCTTGGCTCAATTCTGATGTTTCGAATGAATTTGTAGGCATCACAAGTACAAGCTCCTAAGAGTGGATAGAAGCACTTTAAATTCTGATAAATCACGAGGTCGCAATTTGTGTTACCGGTCGCATTTGCATGTTGAACAAATATTTCCGGAAGGCTGTCATAAGATTGAAATTTTGTGGTTTGTAACTTTTCATGCTTCTAAAACGCACATTTTCGCAGTTATTTATTACCCACCTTCCATAAATCTCAGCAATGAATATTATAGTCACATCTCGGATAGTGTTGATAGTCTTTCTGACATTTACCCAAACTTTCAAATCATAATTTGTGGTGATTTTAATAATTTAGATGCTAAAGAAATATCAGAAAATAACTGCTTGGTTAGTTTATTCCAGGGTGAAACTTGTTCATCGAGACAATTAGATTACATTTTGTGTAATAAGCATGATGCTTACGATAAAACAAAGAATTAAATTCAGTGTGGATAGTGACCATATATGATTTCTAGCTATTCCTAAGGTTCCTGCTAAAATTACTCATCGCTACATTCATGAATATTATATATATATATATATATATATATATATATATATACACTTTTTAGACAAGAACGCGAAATTATTTAAATTTTAGGTACTCTTGAGTTCAATGCAAAGCCATATGTATTCTATAAAGTTAAAATTTACACTTTAGATGAAGAGGATCCAATTGATGAGCCTGAATACGTGCGAGATTGGGAAGTTGCCGAAGATTGAGATGTAAAGTTAAGTTGTTGAGCAGCTGGAGGCTTTACAGCTAAATTGGATCGTTACAATGAGTTAACCACACAACATGTGCTAACGTTAATAACACAAATATTTATATTAAACTGAAATAATTACGATTGAAAGGAAAACGTAATTTTAACAAAATTTAAATATCAATCTAAGAGAATTCAGATAGAAACGGCAAGCTTATTATATTGAAACTTTAGCAGCATAATCCAGTATTTACAGCTTCAGGGTCTAAAAGTATTTACACAATCAATTGCAAGCCATTCACAAAATATAATGCATATTATTTCCAGAATAGCTTTTGACATGCCTACAAAAAGATTAATCAGATGAATGTTATTGTTTGTAAATAGACGAGGGCTTTTTCATCAATTGTTTGCCTTTTAATGGGATCACTACAAACTTTCTTTGACGTACGATCACAAAGTTGTTTTTTGTTTATAATACAAACTACATGAGAACATCAAATAAATTTTCGAAATGAGAAGATATTTTACAACACTCAATATTGTTCGATTTTCTTTGCAAGTACAATCAGAATAACCTGTTTTAAATTTTTCTTCATTTAAGTTCTATAAATCACTGAAAAGCTATTTACTTGTAGAATAGCTCCAAACTGGTTTGAAATTCTAATTGACACCAAAATTTAGAAAAGGAAACTACATATCTTTTCAACGAAAAATGTAATATTAATACATTCTCAAATGAAAAGTGATTCCATTTTATGCAAAGATGAAACGAATACCAGATTCATGTTCTAAGCTTAAAAGTTCAAAGAGGATTAGCTCAAATTTGAAATTGATATATATATATATATATATATATATATATATATCGGTTGGCTTGACCAAATTTGACTGACTACTAGAAGGTGTAGACACATTTGAATTAGTTAAAGGCGAAGAAACGGAATTACTCTTCGATCCTGAGTTTCTGCGGGGTGAAGGCGTATGAATATGATCATCGTCATCATTGCGATTAATAACGTCGGGATTGACATCCGCTAAATTTTCGTTTTAGTTTTTGCATGAATAAAAAATTTAAAAACATCACTTTTGGGGAAACTTACAAAGTTCATCAAATGTAAACTCATCAAACAATTCTTCGTTTTCAACAAAATCTGGATCTTGCCAACTACTAGTGTAATACTGTAAATCTTCTTGCATAGCCTTTACTTTATCAGGTTGTAATATATTGTTATTAAGTAAGCGATTCAGATATTCAATTCTTTTAATATAAAGACGATGTCGTGTCAAATTGCTCTTAATGTCATCCACGCGATCTTGTTTCTAAACAAAACTAAGACTATTGTAGAAAAAAAGCAATCACCTCTTTATCAGGTTTTTTCTTTTTATTTGTTTGCTGTATGCTTTCAATGTCACTTTCTAGTTGATCGACTTGAATACTGAGTCTTTCAATAGTATCCTAAATTTAACGATATGATTACCAAAATAATGAAAAGCCTACTGAGAGAAATTCGCAAGCATCGTCCTTTTCTTTTTCTTTTGGATCAATCTTAGCAACTTGTCCAAGACCTTCTTTACTGTATGCTTTGGTTTTAGTTTCACGTTCCACTATTTTAAACCTTTCCATTTGCACCTCAATTAATCTCCGATGTTCCTGTAGAGCTCGTTTGTCTTTAATGTCATTTGAAGCTAACCATGACTTAATTTGATCTCTCAGGCGCTATATAACAACTTAACACCGTAGTTAATAATTATTTCATACCTGCAAACGTTTAATTTCCTTTTTTAAATCTCCCTCGAATTTATCCTTCTGATTAGCGTTAACCGCTTGTTGGACTTTGTGCCATGTTTCTTCAAAGGCTTCAACACCTTCATTTACTTTTTTTAGGCATTTATCAATTTCTCCTAAATTGGCTGTGAACAAAACGAATCATTACCTTATATTACCTTGAAGTTTTCGTTTATCACCCATCTCTCAGTATCTTAATTGAAAATTGCAAATATGGATATATCATTACACAATTATATGTTTTTAATGAAATTACAAAAATATTTTCTAAGCTAATTGGTGTGACTACAATATGCCATTATTCATTTTAATAAATATTTCAAAATAAATATTAATTAGTGAAGGATTTTTATTGGTTATTTGTCATGTGACATAATAAGGTCTATTATGAAAATATTCTACTAGCAACTAAAACTAATATCGATTCATTTATTATTAATAAATGTTTAAATTAAAGCTGAAAAATCATTTATAAATTAAAGATTCAATCTAAATTTGATTGTTTAGCTCATTTGTAATTAAGTATATTTGTTCATATTATGGTTTACCAAAATGCTTTCATAGTAAATAACCAACAAATTGTTATGCGAATCACCAATATAGTATAAAGTTGAATTATATGTGGGAATGTAATTAAAAATAGTTTAAAAAATCAAAAATGCTAATCATATTAAAACTAGCAAGGAATCAATATTTTGAATTATTTAAAAATGATTATATTATGGGTTATGAAATTATAAGCACCGATTGATCTACATTGTCCAGTAATTTAATATATGAATATACTACTGATTTCATTATTTCTAAATTTATTATTGTTTTGTCCTTAATATATAATTTCTTACGCGTTCCCATATCAGTAACTTCTTCCGGGAGCTCCAGGAAAATGATCTCCAATCAATGTATTGTAAAAATCGCCCTGATATTAAATTTTCTTATACTGAAAGAATTGCTAAAAGAGAGGAGGGTTCTCCGTGTCATAGACAAAAGAAACTTTCTGTCTTTTAGTACAAAGAAGGACTAGAAGTTGCTGTAAACAATACTAAGTAAGTCGCGGTCGTTAATGCAAACAATTGTGCTAAAATTTTCAGCTTTCTGTCATGTAGCAGAAAAAATCACCTTTCTGGGAGATCCTGAAAAATGTTTGCAGTATTTAAGATGGTTCGAATGATCTTGGTTGCAAATTTCAAAGTGATGAAAGCAAATTATACTCCTACTTCTATTAGCAATGAATTTGTTTTTTCTTAGGCCTTAGGTATTTTTAAATATCTATTCGATATAAAGCCACATGGTATTAAATCCAATGGTATTCCTATCGAATTATTGATTCCGCCTTTGAGTGATTGCATATTCCAAAAATTGTTATTCCAAAAAAATATTACGAATCCCTGCCATATCCCTGGCTTCTCTAATTTAAATTTGCTTATCAAAACAAAAAATCAACTTGCACTGCTCTCAATACAATGCTTTATTGCATCGCAGGTTTATCAAATAACTCTTACAAGTATTCGCTATGAGTAACACATTTGACACGCTCGTCCTTACAACGATGAAGAAATGCGGGATGACTAATTCGATCATTAAATGGACAGCAATTTGGTTATCTTGTTATTTTCTACAGGGTGACTTCTTTGATTATTTTCATGTTACAACAGCAGTAACCAAGTGTTTATCTGCTTTTTATTTAAATGGTAAATTTGGATTTTTATTTATATTCGCTAATCACTTAACCTCAATTGTGCGGTTAACAATTTTTTACTAATAATAGACTTATTTTGAATGCCTAGAAGTCCCAACAGATAATTTGCACAAAGACTAAGTATGCATATGCTTCCAGCTAGAATTAGCACAATCAATACAGTTGAAATTTTAAGCTCTAAGATTGATAGCATATTGAAAACATTTGCAGAAAAAATGTCTAAAGATTCATTTTTTTAAGATACTTAGGAAATATTTGTGATAGAAGACTTGCAGTCAGTGTTCTACCATTGCGCATCTCTTTTTACTGGTATGTCCGGACACGTCATGAAGTCGTGGTAGACCGAACTGGCAGCTCTAAGAAACTGATGTTGTTCCACGGAGAATAAATCTTGTTCCAGAAAACTGAAAACCAAGACCTTCTTTAATATTTAAGCAAACCTTGCTGAAAATCAATCTCACAATTTTTCTGGGTATTACCCCTCAATTACGGCATATACAGAGTAGGATTATATAGAGAAAAACCGTTTCCTACAAATGATTAATCTGCAATTAACATGTACTCATACTAATCATGTCATTTATCTACTACTAACTAATACTGCTAGCGACTTCCTAGTATTGATCTGTTAAAACTGGTTGGCTAATTAGTTTTCATGATTATATATTGAAGTTATTAATTTCATTTCATAGGTTTTTCAAATGTTGCTTGTATTTTAGTATCGAGGTGCGCAGTCACAACCCCGTTATAAGAAACATCCAGGCTTATATTTATATTTTTTGCGTTTCTTTTTATTCAAATATTTCTGATTAACCAGCATACAAATATTCTAGTAACTTGATTTTTTTGGAAGAGAATTTTTTAAAAGGTAATTTATAAAAATGCATTTGTTGTAAATACTTCTGCTCCCTGGAGATTGCTGGTAGGTATCATTGAATTTACTGTTAAAACGGGAATTTTGTAGACAGATTTGCGATGTTATACAGTAGAATAAATTTCTCGTAACTTTTTCATAATATATTTTTCCGCAAAACGTAGTAGCGAGTATTTGATTATTTTACATTTAAATTTTTGGATTTGTATATGCGTATGTTAATGGTCAAATTTTCATAAATTGCATAAAGAGAACGTTGTTAAATTGTTTTCCATTCAGCAAAAGCTCATTACTAGGTGATTATTTTTTTTCCTAAATCTTACTATTTTGATCACAAAAATTGCCCAATGTTTGATGAAAACGTGTTATATAGTAGTTTAAACATGATTAAATATAATGTTTAACGTTATCAACATTTAAATGGCAATCCTATGCTGACGGATTGCAAAAACATCTATACAAGAATGACATTAAAGTTTAGCTGTGATTGCTGTAATTAGGAGTGCTTCTGCTAACCATAGCAGTGATGTCTTTCTTTTTACTTTATAGTTGTTTTAGTATGATTTGAATTCAAATTTCGATTTGCTTTTTTTTAAATACAGAAATTTACAAATTAAATAAACAATTTAACTCCATGTTGACCTAAATTAATGTTTTAAATTTTTTTTTACCTTAAAATTATATTAAAAAATTTTCAAAATTGGAATTTTTCATGTTCCAATAAACTTTTCAATGTTTTTATTTACCAAAAAAAGCCGTTTGACTATTTGCTTTGATGCTCCCTACTCTACATTATCTTTCATTTTCTACTAAGCTAAGTTATATTGAATATTTAACTTCAGTTATTGACGTTTATGTGCATTTTTTGTATTTCACAATGATTTTTCCATTACTAAAGTCAAGTTTGGGTGATTCCTTAAACAGATATTGAATATCGTTTTTCGGCAACTTTTTTTTATCCCATAATTCAAGATTGCGGCTTTTTTACACCAGCGCACGTTAAATGATCTAGTGTTAATATTGATATGACTGAATTTCTCTATTAACAACTAACTTGATTCCACTCAATCATTCTCTAGCTAGTATAACTTTGCAGCAAGAATTATTTACTAGCCTATTAATTACTTGAATATCAAATATATACTAACTAGTGATTTCTTCAAAGTTAAGTCTGATATTTTTCGGTTAGGTCTATGATACATTATCAATAAAATGCAAAAATACTCAATATATTACATCAACTATACAGTGTGAGCCAATATAAATGTTATTTTTCATTGCCCCATGATATTTCCGTTATTAACGTAGCTAAATGTTATATAACAAATAGCTTGACCTGATAGAGTGCTTTTCTCCATACATATACTGTCGTAATACCTATCAATGTAGTTTACGTCAAAAGCCAAATTAAGAATATTTGTTAACATCAGAGAGATTTTCAATTTTACAAATATAAATTTCTAATTAAGTCCCCCAACATTTTTATTTTCAAAATATACTTACGTGCTTTTGTTTATAAATTTATAATAATTAATACACGTTTAGCTAAAAATGAAAGGCTTTAGTTAACATGATTTATTTTAAAATCACGTAATTATTATAATTAATTTTGTCTATACTACTAGTTAGGTAAACTAGATGGTAAATACTACCTAGTTGCTGTGGTGAACACTATTAGTTTTTATTTAAGCATAAAAACGTTTGAGAATGTTCATTGTTTTAGAAATGAAATTGAGGGTTGACCATATTTACTTTTTCCCAAAATTTTGTGAATATGTCGCCATTCTCCGTTTGTTATATTTAAATTATTGAAAAAAATTTTTGGTTTAAGCAGATTTTTTATTTCTTAATTTGTACAATTTGTGGTGGTCGGTTCTATTTTAACGAGACCAAATAGTATTCTTTCAATGCTTATCTATTAATGTATGTCACTGTCTATGCAGGTACCAGTTGGCCAATTGAATTCCGTTTTTCATTTTTCATTTTCATCATTGAAAAGATTAATTGAAAATTGAAATTGAAAAACGAAAGTAACCATTTTTCATTTTCGCTTTTCATATTTCATTTCCAATTTCCATTTTTAAAATTTTTCAAAAGAAAAACAAAAATTAAAAAATGAAAAATAAAAACGAAAAATGAAAAACCAAAATGAAAAATGAAACCTTTCAATTCCGTTTTTTTTTTATTTTCTTTGTGGTTTTTACCATTTTTATGTAATTGCTATCCCATTGATTGTTTAATCATTTAATCTTTCCAAATGATCAAAATGAAAAATGAAAAAAGGAATAAAGTCAGTTTTCACGGCTTTAATCTTGATTTACTCATTTAATTGCTGCCGCTTTAGTAATTGAATTGCAAATTTCTCTGAATTAAAATTTTAAGATCCAGATTTTAATGTGTATGTAGTTAAACGATGTTTTTCATCAGTCTTTCCATTATTTTATCTGGGTAATTTAGATAATCCCTTGTAAAACTTAATTTAATATGATTAGTTATATTACTTATACTGTATATGTGTATGTGCAAAGAGCATTGTTATTGAAGGATTTGAAATTTGTTACGAAGTAGGCGATTAACGTATCCGTGTGGGTCAATTAGTATTTACACAACGAAATTCTTATGTGGCACAAAATTCTATTAACGATTTTTTTCAAGATAATTAAGATAATTTGTTATGCTCACCAAATATATTTATTATAGGCGAAATTTATTTCAGAAATAACAGTCGCCTTAAAATTGAGATAGTGGATATGGTGTGATATTAATTAATTCTTTACGATATTTTTTTCAAATGATTTAGTTTCTATCCAGAGAAGCCAATGTATCCTGGTTTAATTCACGTTGGAAAATCAGAATAAACAAATTAGGATCTGTTTGAATTGAGACTTCTAGCGTTCAAATTGTTGTAATTTCTTAGTTTAATTTCTATTTGCAATTCTTCTCGAATTGGTCTTGGTTATGTTTAATATCTCCTTAGAAAAGTAATCTGATAAAATGAAAATATGTGTTGAGATTCTTGAGAAGAAATCTACTGAATTTAATTAAAATTATGCATAGGATTTTCTGAAAATGCCTGTTTATTTCCAATACATTTTAGAGCAAAAACTGAAAAATTGGTTGATAAAAAACTTACTACATTTAAATGTCATTATGTAACGCTGTTTTGCGGAGGTGCTTTGAATTGAGTGGTGTTAAATATGATTGTATGGAGTATATAGATAACTTTTTTAAACAAAGATATACTAGGTAACATTCCCCAATTACCTGTAGGGTTCTATGTGCAGATATGCCAAATAGAATAAGTTATGACGCCATGTTTACAAATGGCACGAGAGTTCAAAACAAAGAAATAACATTGGTTTTTGCAAAAATCATATTACATAGCTAGCGTTTCTGTAAATTTCATCAATGCAAAAAATCTATATTATATAACTTTAGTACTTTCAAAAGTATCTTGTGAATGAATATTTATGACCGCGATATATATATATATATATATATATATATATATATATATTAGCATAATGCTTTTTTATTTATTCTGTTTTCCTTTTTGGTTTTATTCTCTAAAAGACTAATTTCTTATTTTTTTGTACATTCCTTCATAATAAATCTCGCATTCGTAGTATAGAGATGTAATTTGCGTTTGAATTTAAACTCATTTTCTCAGCCAATTCGCGAACATTGTCAAACACGCGTATGAATTCAATTATGTCCAACTTGTAAAATGCTGTAACTTAATTTTAGTGTTGTAACGGATAATATTTTAGGATTCGATCCATTATAAGCATTGTGCTAAAGTTGTTTGTAAGCTTATTATGAGCGGTTCACTTAGTTCTTAAAACGAATTCAATTGAAATTTCCTAATAAACACACATATTGATTTCATTTCCTATTTATGTATATTAAGATTTTTGTTGCTTGCCACTGAATTTTATTTCGGATTATGTAATTAAAGGTGTATACGTCTCAGGTTCTGCTTATTCCATGTCTATATATAGTAACGTGAAAAATTTCTGCCATCTATAGTATTAAGGACTTTATTATAAGTGCTACAGTGCATTGTGTTTTGTTTGATAATTATGTGAATTATATTAAGTGCATGGTGAAATGTACGTTAGATACATGTAGCAAAGCCAAAATGAAAACAAAGAAGTCAATGAGGTCTACACTTTTTGCTTTAAAATCATCCATATACCAAAGTAACATTTTGAAACTTTCCAAAAAAAAATTATTTAACTTCTTTATTTACTTTTCCTGTAGAACACACCCGTTTAGTAAAAGTGTTAAAAATACAAGATGAATTCTTCGCCTTTAGTATTTGTTTACAACCGAGTTTGGCAAAATAGTGTATTTTTTAGAAAAAAACGTTTTAAACGTTTAAAACAATGTTTTTTGCTTTTATACAGAACCAGCCCAATGCACGAAAATTTTGCTAATTACACACATAGTAGCAAACATTAAACTATGATAAACTAATCAACATTAATTTTTCATTTCATACACGTAAACAAAACGTTTTCCTATTTTTTCAGTAGAAAATCGGTTATGAACGTATGAATGGACAAAACCCAAAATTATTTTCCAAACATTCCTATATAAATTTAAAAAAACACTTAAAAAACATTGCAAAAAACAGTTGTTTTAAACAGTGTTTAAAACAAATTTCAACAGGTCCTGTTTAAAACATGCCAACCCTGTTTACAACCCACTGAATCTGGTTAGGCTTACACTTATTTATTTCAAAGTTTTTTATTTGGTCAAAATCCTGTTTTAATAAAGCCTTTTTTATATTACTTCCACAATTGAAATTCTGTTCATAATGATAAAATTTTTTACCATAACATTATGGCTAGAATAAGGTAATACATAATCATGTAATACCATGCCACCTCTGATATGTGCATATCTTTTCCTAGTGAAATATTTAATGTAATGCTGCATTAATCAGCGATAGGAGTTATATATAGTGATCAAAGTTGAAAAGCGTTATTATTTACAAAACATGTTTTTTAAACGTAATTCTTTCGGAATATGTATTTAGATTTAGACACATTTACAATTTCTTGCAGAAGCAAAAGTTTTCTCCGGTTGAATTGGAAGCAAGTTGTGAAAAACTATGCACAACTTTGCCTTATATTTGTGTAATATTTCCCACCTTTTAAAGGGTATATTATATTACTTTTTAATTAGCAACGGATGTCGTTGATTAATTAATTGCTACGTATGGGAATCGTCAGTCGCAAGTTTTTATTCAATATCGGTTAATGATTATTTCAACTATTGCATGCATAATTGCTAGCGAATTAAAATATATTTTTATTTGCGAGTGAAGACTAGTTGAGGAAATATTTCAATTAGATGCGCTTCTCTTTTTATTCGTTTTAATCACAGTTTTAGACTGAGATGAAATGTATATTATTGACGCTGTTCATGCTTGTTTATTCGTCTGCTCACAAGATCCAAGCCTCAGCATTGGCAGCCATCATCAGTGTTGAATACTATGATGTTGAAAAAGGAAAGGTCTGTGTGTTTTTTAACTCTTATTTAAATAAATTTTCTACATTATGCTAGACTAATTTTATTATCAATTCCTATATTTAATTTTGTTCAAAATTTTGATCGCCGTTTTTGTCAAAATTATTTGCACCAAGTTAACCTGTAGTCACCACAAATTTCGTGTGGTTTCTTTATTCAAATTTAGACAAATGTTATTCGTGAACACTACAGTGACTAACTCATTATATGCGATGTGCGAATCATAATTTGGCAATGAATATTCATTGTGTAGAGATAAATATGAATAAATCTTTTTATTATTTCATAATCACAACTTTGTCTAAGATGGTATCAGGCAATTTTTCAAATATGTTTAAAGTTGAATGTAAATGTGCATGTGTTGTACTTCCATTCAAGAGGCCTTTTGAATTAATTCATTTTTATTCAACGTCTTTCATCCAATTATCATCCTTTCCTTAAATAATAGTTTAATAGTCTGCAAAAATTTTATTTCTTCGAAGGAGGTATTAAAATTTTAAGCTAATTGGTATACTGTTTCGAATTTTTTAAATATATATTTGCCATTTTTGTTGTCAAATATATGTGTATTATGTATTTAATTACTTAACAGAACATCGCGTTTCATATTACATTGAACAAAATTAGAATTTAGGGTGGCTGAGCTAAATATGGATTAATTTTTCTAAGATTTTTTCAGTTTTATGAAATTTTATTGATTAACTCATTGTTATTGTATCCTCGTAACTTTTTTTCTGTTTTCGAGTGAAATGATTAATATTTCAATATTTCTCCAAACTTCATCTGCATTATTAGGCGGAATTGTTGCATTAAATTGGAACGCAATCAATTACACAAGCACTTTTTGGAGTAGATATGCATAACGTATAAACAAAATGATGGAATGCACAACGTCAATCAAATGGAAAATTTCTGAATATTTGATTGGCTAATTATTTTAGCTCGACTATAATTATCCCCACAGGTAGTATGAAAAGGAAAGCAGAAATTATGTGCACGCAATGTGAATTTATTTTAATATATAATTTGCTAGTTGATAAATGTGTGTATGTTTAGGTAATTAGTATAAGATAATGATTTTGATCAATCGTTGAATGACTGTATAGCTATATAGCACATAATTGGAAACTAAAATTTCCAGAATATCGATATTTTGATGTTATGATGACTGCTTGATAAAAATGTTTCGTTTATTACCAAAATTATTTTCGTTTGTATAAATTTTGCTACAATGGTTTAGTATTCAAATTAGGGTTGTCAATTGGCCAGTGAGTCGTTGTGTCTCCAGTAATCATTAGGTCACACAGTGATGGGAACGCTAACTCTCAATCAAATGGACTTTGCTTGTACGCACTCAAAACTAATTGGTTTTTTTGAATAAAAAGCAATTTCGCTTGCAGACGTCATTTTATTTACTACGCAATCAACTCAAGGTGAACGTAAATGTGAACTTTCGTTGAATCATGCGTGTTTTGCATTACTGTGCTATATACTTTTAAAATAAACACTTTAACTGGGGTCGTGCGTCCCAAACCAAGTGGATCATGACAGTTAGGGAGGTCACGTAGTTATGTTCCACGGAAATGTCTAATAACGCTGATCTGCCCTCTTCAAAATGATATAACTTAGAATCATCAATCCATTATTCATTTGCGCAAATTTCAAAGAATGAGTAATTACCAAAACTCATTTAAATTTTGCATGGTTTTTGTTAAGGGCTTATGCTGATGGGATAAACGGATTAAAAAAGTTTCATTTATACTGAAATAATGTTAAGTAAGTAGTATATTATATATATATATATATGTATATATATATATATATATGTATATATATACATATATATTCGCCGTTTGTANNATCATCAATCCATTATTCATTTGCGCAAATTTCAAAGAATGAGTAATTACCAAAACTCATTTAAATTTTGCATGGTTTTTGTTAAGGGCTTATGCTGATGGGATAAACGGATTAAAAAAGTTTCATTTATACTGAAATAATGTTAAGTAAGTAGTATATTATATATATATATATATGTATATATATATATATATATGTATATATATACATATATATTCGCCGTTTGTAATTTATGCAGAATTTATATTTTTTTTTAAAGATTGTAACTCTTTATTGCATATTACATAAAATTTAACAATGGAAAATAATGTATAAATATTCGTCATTTATAATCATTTTCATATATATACGCCGTTTGTAACAATATTCGTTGTTTGTTTTTTTTTATATTAATGATGTTGAAATTTTAACAGTTTCTTAATCATATGCATTACACTAGTGCCTATTCCATTTATTAGAGCCAATGCCTTCCATAGTTGATTAATTTTTTTGGCTACAGCAAACTCTAAAGTCTTGAACTTCAATAACCATATAATATTGTTAAGTACATAGTAATCAAAGGTATTATACCATATCCTATAAATCCTATTTATTCCCCAAAATATAGGATCAAGCCGGTATAGTGAGTTGTTCAAAATAAAAACAAATAAGTAATCCATATCCTATACATCTTTAGAGGACTTTAGTAGATGTAGTTTTTTATTTGGAAGCTAATGAATTAGGTTCGAAGTCGATCCAAGCATTATTCACTGAGATATTAACGATTATTCCCCAAAATATAGGATCAAGACGGTATAGTGGGTTGTAAAGGAAATTTCAAAAAAAAACAAAGTAGTCCATATCCTATACATCTTTAAAGGACTTTAGTAGATGTAGTTTTTAATTTGGGAGCTAATGAACTAGGTGTGAAGTTGATCCAAGCATTTTTGCTGAGAAATTACAAACGACGAATATCTGTGAAAACCAGCAAAAAAATTTTTTTTTCATTATAAATTTTTAGACCCATTAATCCAGTAGGATATATTGTTGAGAGGGTACTGAGATACACTAACTGAAAAAATTCGAAAATTTTGCATTCTCCTCAATTTTAAACCCCAAAAAGGCGATTCGTCGTTTGTAACAGTCATTTTTTCAGAATTCGTCGTTTGTAATGAAGTTTCACCATTAGTATGGTACAAACGACGAATATATATATATATATATATATATATATATATATACATTGCCTGAAAATAAAGTATTATTGCAATGAAATTGTTGCAAACTCATCAGAGACATGAGATAAAATCTTAGGTAGGCTTGAGTCATTCGAACAGGGTTTATAATTCATGATTTATGTTCCTAACGCGAGAATTTTTAACAAAAAAGAACGTAATGTTCATAAAAAATTATAAACATTCACTATATTTATACATAAAAACTTCCTCAATAACTTATGTACACAAAAAGCGCATATATTAGTTGTTATAATAAATAAATAAATAAATTTTACTATTAACGGATACACATCCATCAATATTGTATAAAAACAAGGTAAATCTCATTTTATATAAACGTAAAAAGCGATAGGGGAAGGACGAAAGTTCCCATTTGGTCGACTTTTTTGGGACCGGTGGTGCACGTCTTAATGTCGCATCGCAACATGTTGATCACTCTGGAATAAGATTATGCAGTATACGTTCTTTGGATAATGCAGATTTAAAAAAGTTTTTCATCAAAATTTCCAATGATATCTTGGATAGAATAAAACTCCTCTGAAACTTCCATTCGAAAAGCCTTCTTTTGAAATTTGTTGATCTTTTCTAAAATATAATTGGGAGCAGAGCCCCAGACAACACACGCATAATAACTAGTAGGGATAACACATACTTTGTATATATAATTAATATCATTTATTGATAAGCCAAGATACTTCAGTTTCATCAACATGTATACTTTTCTTGTTGCCCTCTGTACAATTGAGTCTATTTGCTTCGGGAATTTAAAGTTTTTGTCGATGATTACAGCTAATAATTTGATCTCCTTAGCTCTTTTAATAGCTTCTAATTCTTTAGTGCCAAGAACCCTCACTAGAAATGAAGTGATTGAAACAGGACGAAAGTCCTTCAAACTTTTGGGTTGCTTCACTTTAGGAATGGGCGTAATGCTAGCTACTTTCAAGGGAATTTGTGTTTAATTAGTGAAATATTATATAGGGAACAGATTGGAGATGCTAGAATGTTTGCGAAATCTTTATAAATCCAAAATGGAATACGATTTTTCCCTGCTGAGGTTTTATTTAGTGAATTCAAGTGTTTGAAAATTTCATGGGAATAAAAGGAATATATTCATTCCTAGGGTCAAGGGTAGGTAAAAGTAAGGCTGTCAGGTGCGTGAGAAGGAGTTGAAGAACTCGTTGAAGTCATCTGCTAAGGCTGTAAAGTTACTGGCATTGTTTTGATGTTTACTAAAGCAGTAGTGCACAGGTGAAGGGGTAGTACACAGAGATGGGCATGGGTCGGGCTGGGTCGAAACGGGCAGGGCCTAAGATTTAAGAAATTACGGAAAAAAACGGGCCAAATATAATGAATGTAAAAAGCTTGTAAATATTCATTTTTGAAATCTCAATATCAGCACTTATCCAAATTGTGTAACGTTGCATTGAAAATATATGCCACCCAAGCAACTTCTGCTCATTCAGATTCTAGTCAAATTGAACTTAATGCTAGAGCCGAAATAGATCAATAAATTTCGACGGGTCGAAAACGGGCTTAAAATAATAGTCGATGGGCCGGGCCTGAAAAATTTGGCCTGTGTCCATCTCTAGTAGTGCATAGTGTCCTTTGTACTTCTAAAAATGGAAATGGACACCCTTTTCGATATATTATAAAGAAGTTTCCCACCAAATTCAATATTGAATGGCAACAAATTTATTTTAAATTTTCTAATAGACCACAATACAAATTAAAATATTTGGAAGTTATATTAAAAATCATTCGAAATTTACTGTAGATTTCTAGTTCTAGGAGTGATAGCAGATATTTTTGTACAATTTTTATTCCACGTCTACAAATAATTTTGGAATCACTATTTAATTAATTTTTAAAATATGCATTATACGCATTTGAAAGCCTCACATCAAATTATTTTCTTGTAATAAAATCACAAATTTGTGCTCTAGAATTGTTATCAGACTAATTGTAATGAAGGAAATGACTGAACAATTTTCCTTTAAGAGTATTAGCATAATCAGGTTCATAAAAGAAATGCATGACAATTTTTTGTTCTACTTCAAAGATACAAAATAACGTTTTATATATTTTCGACAAATTCTTACAATTCCCAAAACTCAGCAAATCCTTGTCGAACAGAAAGTTAGAGTCAATTGCTAGGTAAATGCTGGAAACGGAGATTTGCCTCAAAGGGGCTCGATTTTGTGGCATTTTAAAAAATACAACATCTATCCTAAGGTGCTTTCAGATTTTGAACATCATTTCTACTGCGAAGTTATGGCAACTTAAACTGATTTTGAAGAAGCCATCACAGATACATTAAATTCCTGCAAAATTTGGAGACAAATTTAGGCAAAATATAGTGATTCGAAGAAATACAAGATATAGAAAATTTGCACAAATTTTATGTAGACAATATACATGTATATACTATTAATCTGTTGTTAATTAACAAAATTATAAATTTTAACTAATATTAAGATTGTTTTCTGTGGCTCCCCCATTCTGATTTGCCTCTACCTGTGAACTTTGCGCCTCACCACACTCATCTTGGAGTTCAAATTGCTGCTAACTTAAATTGGACTGGACATGTGTCTTTGCGTCTCCGCAAAGCTAATTCCTCGCTATTTGCCCTTTTCCGTAATGTTCCTTTTAATACCTCGTCCGCTGTGAAGCTCTCTTTGTTCAAGTCCATTCCTCGCGCCATTCTTCTCTACGCGTCTCCTTGTTGGTGGCCTTCTCGTGCTTTGTTCTACTCTATGGAACGTTTCCAGAAACGCTCTTTCAAATGGATCTCCTCTTTGGACTATAAAGACGCTTTGCTGAAATTCTCTACTCTCCCGCTATCACTCTACTTCCATGCCTGTGATCTCCTTCTGTTCAATCGACTACTGACTCGCAAATTGGATCTTGATCCTTTTGATTTCATTAAGTTCTCTAATTCCTGCTGCACTCGCTCTGATGATGTTGTCACCTTCTCCATTCGTCTTACAAAGAAACATCGCACCCTTCACTCGTTTTTCAATCATGCTTGTACTGCTGCTAATTACATCTTGACTCGCAACCCTCCAACAGCGATTGATTTCTTTTCCCCGCCACCGAGCTTCAAGAAATCTTTGATGGCTTTCCTCTTTGCTGAGCCCTTCTCCAACTTCGCCTACTCTTCCATTTGCTCCTATTTCATCTCCTGTGACTGTCCTCGCTGCCGTAAAACTTGACTTGTTTTTATTTTTGTTGTGTATGCCTTCAGCGGCTAATAAAGTCATTGATTATTATACGTATAAAATGAAAAACTGTATGAAGGTCGTAAATCACCATTGAATAATGAACGGAAACAGATCATTTGTTTGAAAACACGGCTAATAACAGAGATGCATATTATGTATACGATCGTAAAAAATAAATTGTAAATCTTCTAAAATTTAAACATACTTTGAATCGGCTTATCATCTTCAGCATTATCTTTCTTAGTTTTGCGCATATCACTTCCCAAATGATCTGGCATGATTTTGGAATCTGAAATTATAAAAATAAATATATAAATAGCATGTCAATTCACAAAATAATATTTAACAGCATCAGTATCAATATAAAATAAATGCTTTGAGAAAATTACGTCAAACAAAGAACAATTAACCATTTACCTGCAATGCTAAAAACGTTGGATAAGTAAACGATGATTTAAAACAAAGATAGTCATATTTGTATTTGTTGTAGTAGTTATATGTAACAAAAATTCTTTGAGGTTTACAGTGGCATTTAATTTTATTTAGTCAATAATTCTTCCGCTATTTCTAATATATACATATTTTAAAATTTATCGTAGGCGCATTTTTGAACAGTCAACAATAAAAATTGAGTTAATTTGATATCTAATACGTAATAATCTCATTATATAGTATTAGCCGAAGAAGTCAATGTCTAATAAAAAAGTTGACATAAAGATGGATTTAAAAAAATCTCATAGAAATTACACTCTTCTATTGTATTTTAGTATGGGAAATAATCAATCAGAATGATTTGAAGAGAATAGATGATCGTAATAGAAAAGGCACGTAGATTGGGACTGACAAAGCATTCCTATCAGTAGAAGAAAAAAATGATCAGAAACTCTATCAAAAAAAAATAAAAACACCATCTCGATAAGTACATTTGAAACAGAACAAATTATTCCAATGAAATACTAAAAACCTGGTTGCAAAACAAAAAGCACCAAATACCTCTCTAATTTTCCATAGACTTGGATGGTAGATAATATACACATTAGATGAAATTAGAAAGAATACAAAATTGATCAAAAAATGATGGCGAAGGCATAGAATATGGTGCACGGGGAACACACGAACAAAATAAGCAATAATTCAGGGCAAAAACGATGCGAAATCCTACGTAAAAAGTTAAAAAATAATACATAAAGACCGATCTTAACATAATTAACCAAACTCGTAGCAGGCGGTAACACGCGATAGCACGCGGTATGTATTTAACGACATTGCCATAGAAAACTGGAAATTCAAAAAATATTAATGCATATTCATGCAAATCTATACATTTTTAGTGTAAATCAAGTCTTTCTTGAAATTTTTAAATAAACTGGAACTTTTATACTTTGCAATCGCTTTGCATTTTCAAAGAATTTGTTCTCCTCATTTTTATACATTTCCAAATTTTATTTAGCGATTAGTAAAACTTTATAGCTAACGTGAACGCGTTGGATAAATTTTACACATTCCGCAATATTGCTATAAATATATTTTGTATAGGGCGGATGTACAATATCGGCTGGGTGCAATTACCATGGCCCGATATGCAATTATTACGGAAAATTCAAATAAATAAATTTGTGTTCTAGCCATTAAGTATAACGTATAGAAATTATATACATTCACATTTATGTTAAACATGTATAAATTTTATAATTGAAGAATGTATGGCAACAACACATTAAATGCAAATTGATTCAAAACAAGAAATCACATTCTTAGTTTACGTTTTTATCTTATATAGTGTTGGGTAACTGATTCTTCATAAAGTTATAATGAAAAGTAGGCTCTTTTCACTTGTTTTGGACCTAACAGCATGCAGTTCATTTTCGAATAATTTTAAAGCAATCGATTTGGCAATTTTGTCAATTAATGAGTTATTCAATTGTTTTACTCAACAAATCCTCATTAAGTATATTTAATGAAATGTCTCGTTTTGACATTTAAATCTGTTGGTTGTTGTGTTGTAATTTACATTTTCCACAAAGAGGTACAATAGCCTAAGGAGATTGATTCAATTCAGATATTTTTACAGAGGTAACCATTGCCTTAAATAACGTTCCCAATCCACATTTGTACAAGACGCCATGAATAATTTTTTTTCTGTACAAAGCGCGATCTATTAGCAGGGCTGGTACGTCTTAAACAGGACCTGTTTAAAACAAGTTCTAGCACTGTTTAAAAAACTGTTTTTAAACGGTTTTTTCAAATTTATATAGAACTTTGTAGAAAATTTAGGAAAATAATTTTGGGTTCGTCCATTCGTATTTTCATAACCAATTTTCTACTGAAAAATAGCAAAACTTGCATTTTGTTTACGTGTTGAAACGAAAAATTAATGTTTTTAAGCTTATCATAATTCGAAGTTTGCTATATGTGTTTTAAGCATATATATATATATACATATATATTCGTCGTTTGTAATTTATGCAGAACTTATATTCGTCATTTATAATCATTTTCATATATATACGCCGTTTGTAACAATATTCGTCGTTTGTAACCAAAATTTTTTTTATATTAATGATGTTGCAATTTTAACAGTTTTTTAATCATATGCATTGCACTAGTGCCTATTCTATTTATTAGAGCCAATGCCTTCCATAGTTGATTAATTTCTTGGCTACAGCAAACTCGAAAGTCTTGAACTTCAATAACCATATAATATTGTTAAGTACATAGTAATGATAGGTAATCCATATCCTATACATCTTTAGAGGACTTTAGTAGATGTAGTTTTTTATTTGGAAGCTAATGAATTAGGTTCGAAGTCGATCCAAGCATTATTCACTGAGATATTAACGATTATTCCCCAAAATATAGGATCAAGCCGGTATAGTGAGTTGTTCAAAATAAAAACAAATAAGTAATCCATATCCTATACATCTTTAGAGGACTTTAGTAGATGTAGTTTTTTATTTGGAAGCTAATGAATTAGGTTCGAAGTCGATCCAAGCATTAT
>CABFPE010000325.1:539191-551540 GCA_900660155.1 Hofstenia miamia | reverse complement strand
TATATATATATATAAAATGCAATTTAATTTGAGCTTTAAAATGTTTTTTATAAAGCCATTTTTATGCCAGGATACTCGCATTCCTTAGAGTGTAATTGTGAGGCCTGTTGCCAACAAATCAAATTCCGATAAAAATTATCTTATTGGTATTATTGGATAGTATTAAATTTTATATTTTATATATTAAAAGATTACTTTGCAGTCTCTAAAATTGACAATTTTTTCATTCCGTTTTTTCACCTCACGTGGATTTTTGCCCCACAATTGCCCATGAGTATTACATTTCCTATACTTTGGCCGATTGCCGCCTGGAACTACCCGGCATCACGTCGTTGCGGACCGATTTCTATTTTACAACATCCTATTATGAGTACGTATATATAAATCGGTTTTAGAATCATAAACTATTAATTGTTGTTTTGGTATTATACTTCTTGGTTCTTCGTGATAAAATTTTCTACGGGCAAAGTTGTTTTTTAAAATACAAAGTAGACGTGCAAAATAGTCGATAGCGTCCTTAGCTGTTGAATGGTAATGCATATGCTTTTTTTCTGATGTCTTTATGAGAAAAACATTATTTGGAGACTCATGTTAGCCTAATTTGGATGCAATAAGTAATATTTATTTAATATTTATTTGCTAGTTTCTGAAACGTGATGGGTCGTAAAAGTAAACACCAGCCTTCAATATACAAATGCATAATGCCTTTAAGGTACCTAGTGTGTTATTTCATTTTATAGTTCGTATGGAGGAAGCGTTTGTATGTTGTCCTTCGTTTATATTCAACAAGCATATTGCATTAAATGGATATTAATCCGTTTTTCACGTAGTTAAAATCATTATGTTCAACGTTCTGATTTCTCCCATTAATATTTATACATTAAAACGCTCTTTACGTTGTATCCATTTGCTAAAATGACAGGTTAATTGTTTAAGTAGTGCTGCAATTGACTGTTAGCAATTTACTTTAGCAATCCATTTTTATGATAAATTTTGTGATTGATGTATATATATATNNNNTTAATTGTTTAAGTAGTGCTGCAATTGACTGTTAGCAATTTACTTTAGCAATCCATTTTTATGATAAATTTTGTGATTGATGTTTATATATATATATATATATATATATATATATTATTATTTTATTATTATTGTTATCTTTCGCAATATTTACGAGGAATGTTGCCATTCTTAAAAGAAATTGTAGCACATACGCAGATTTTTCCAAAAATGAATTTATTTTTTCCGAATATGAATTCACTTTTTCCGAGATTGCGTGTACTTTTTCGAAATTTGAACTTGAAGAGCTGGTGAACATATTGTTAGCATGTTTTGAGTGATTTCTCAACGATATTTTCAATTGTACTTACCTCATTCTATTTTTTTACATCAACCGAACAAAATGAGACTTTAGCATGTGCTTATAACCTGCAAAAATATTTAATATGGTGAAAGGAGTTGTTCATGTTATTTCAATACGACAAACTGTTTATATATTATATGGTTGTCTGTTTAATAAGCTATTGTTGTGCTCATGAGCGAAATTCCATGGTGTTATTTGCGTTAATTTCAGTCTGGAACTGCTGAATTTAAGCCTTGCGGAAACTATTACTGCCTGGAAATTTCTCTGAGTTCGGCCTGGAACTCCCTTGAACTGTCTGGAAATTGATAAGTTGAAATGATGTACAAGTGCTGAAACATATGCATTACTCGCAAAGTGTTATTGAAATGTGTTTCTTGTGCTATATTTTTTTACAAGTTACATTAGTAAGGATTTTAAATGCATACAATTTGTGTTCTGTCCGCTTTATGCAGGGTTGGCCCTTTTACCTATTTTAAATTTGAGATACAAGTATTTGATAAGCGATTTTTAAATTTATAGAGTTGTAAATCTAGTGTTTGCCGCCAGTAAATGTGATTTTTTAGGCCATCAATCAAAGTAATATTGAAGGAATTTTCGCCACCAGATCTGCTACTACACATTTACTTACTCGACTACTGATAGACAGTCAAAATATTTATGGTTGTATTCCCTTCACGAAGCCATTAGCAAATGGTACTTCTTGGGTTGCTCTCATTAGTCGGGGGAATAAACCTGGTTTGGAAGCTTGTACATTTGAAGTGAAGATCACTAATGCTGTTGCGGCCAATGCGTCTGGTGTCATTATATTCAACGACGTAGGAGATCAACTATTCGAAATGTCAACTGGTAATTTACAAACAATTTTAGACTACTATATTTCTATAGTATAAAATTTCTATATATTTTTATCTAAGTTAGTTCATGTTCTCAGAATGTTTCTATCGTTTGTCAATTGGTGATTTTCTCCAAAGTTCTTGGCAATAGTGGCTTCCTAAATATATTTTGATAAAAAGTAGTTTTTTTTCCTATTAGAAGACACTTTTGCAGTTAGCTGATGCCAGCCAATCAAATCTTACTTCCATTTGACAAATGACGTTTCTATTATAATTTCTGATATAAAGAGGTAGATTTTCTCAGTTTGAAATGCATGTGTTACTCATTATTTTACATTGTGAATGGTATCCACATTTAGATTCTCATGCCTTCCTTTATTGGTATGTTCTACTTAAGTCATGCTTTTTACTCAGTTATCATACATTGTCTAAAAAGAATTCATGTTTCAAGAACTAAGTCATCTTAAAACGTTTAATACAATATCGTTTTTGATTTTTTTACCATAAATATCCCATGTTCATACATATTTTTAATGAACATTCTAGGATAATATAGTTTTGGAGCTTAAAGACAAAAGGAGTTATCACCAATGTCAATTTTATATTATCTCTGTTATTATCAAAAATTGGCTCTGGCGATTTCTCGAGTCAATTATACGAAATTGACCCTAATGAAACGCTGAAAAAGAAATTCTATTCTTGATTTTCTATGTGGCGTTCTGTTCATCAATATAGCGACAACCTTTGTTCAAAAAAGGGACAGAGAATGTTTAATTTTCTAATCAGAGGTCTACCAGCTAAATATCTTCTTTTGAAGGATATGATTGAGATGCGAACAATATAAAATGCTCTTTGTAAACTTCCATCTGTAGCAGACCATATCATGTATTAAAATAGGTCTTGTAAATATGTCTTTCATTATTAGCCTTATGATACATTCCCAGGATTACGAGCCTTTTAAAATTTGAAATTTGGAGTCACATGTGATTTTATGACATATTATATAATGTATTACAAGTCATTGTAATATTTTTGAAGTTTTTTCATTTTAGACAGTAACATTCTAGTGCCCTCTGTTTTTGTATCTAAGTCCTTTGGAGAAGAAATGAAGAAACTACTGCTTTCCAACGTTCACGTAAATGTGTCTATTACAGCAGGAGATGCCATTATTCCCCCTTCCGCGTTCACCCACGTCATGTTCATCACTTTCGCCTTTTTAGTCCTTACAATTATTATCCTTGTGTGGCTCATGTTTTTTTACTGCAACCGAGTTCGTCAATTACAACTCCAATACATTAATGAGGTAAATGAAATTCATTTCTGCATGATTTTTATATTAAATCATGATAATAGCATTCAGGTTTTTCAAATTTTATTATCACCCACGTTCTTTGATTTTTATAATCTCAAAATTTTATTTCTGGATAAATAACGGGAAAGTTGATATAAATTATTTGTATGAGCTTATATGAATGCTCATATATATTTTTCAAACCCATAGTTTTACATTTAATTTTGTTGATTTTTAATAATTTATATTTTAGCGTAAAAACATTCAATTAGCCAAGAAGGGGCTGAAGCTTCTAAAATTGCATAAAATTAAGAAGGATGATCCAAGTTTAGATCCTGATTCTGATCCCTGCTCTATATGCCTTGAAAATTATCAGCCTGGTGATACAGTTCGCATACTTGTCTGCCAGTAATTCTTAAAAATATTTATTACACATTTACAGGGTAGAGATAATTTATATTTATTAAGAAAAATGGTTTTAGTAAGTTTTTGTATGGACGGCACATTTTACTATCTCTAGTTTCATTTTCATGATTTTTTGTAGTGGTTATCCTGATAAAATTTTGATGAGAATAATACTAGTCGGTTACTCCAGCCACATTTTTGTGATTTCTCAAGGAAAGATGAATGAAATTAATTAATGAATAAATTACTTTGAAATGGTGCTTTATAAAAATTATCCATACTGTATATGAAGTGTTTTCAATAACGAAATTTGATCGAAATTATACTTCATGGACCATTATATAATAAATGGCAGCTTCGTCTTTCATTGTCTCTGAGCAGTGGTGAACGTGGTGGCATTAGTCTCATGTGTCAATATGGAAATAGGGTGCATGCTGTGACTGTCCTCGCTGCCGTAAAACTTGACTTGTTTTTATTTTTTTGTTGTGTATGCCTTCAGCGGCTAAATAAAGTAATTGATTATTATTATTATTTATTTTTTCCAGTAGCACTAGATTAGAAACATAGCTTGTATATAATAACACGGAATAAAAACAATTGTGTGGTGTGAGATTGAGATACCATTTGATTGTTAATTAGTTTTTCTAGTTTATATATTTTTCATAAATGCATGTATTAGTGCATATCTAAACATTATCCTAATTGCGGATATCATAGGATTTTTCAGTTAGGCCCTATGAAAATTGACCATCCCACTGTGAAATGTGGTGACTCACAAAAGTAGCTTTTTTGCTTTTTGGTTTGATACAGAAATAGCAATTCATTACATAGATTACATATTCCTTCCTGACATTCTATATATATGATAGTCCTCTTTATTTCTCTCCTCTTTATTTCTGTAGAAGAATCGTACAACGTGATTACCATGGATATTTTCACTGCAGAATTGAGTTGTTGAGGACACAACGTTATGCTGCAAGTCATGCAGTAGCAGTCTTCTTGCCTGGTGTTCAGAAATGGAAAGTCAATGTCTTGTGGAATCCCAATAGTTTGACGTGAACCAAACAAGCATCTTACTGATTATTGGTTTTGTCTGACAAGCAATGCTGGGATAACTGTCAATGCTAAAAGAAAGGTTAAGTATCTCCACTTCCCTTCAGCACTACAGCATATTCCGCCTGCAAATGAAATACTTAACATTTTATTTTCTTAGCAATCTGTGGTGTTATCAATTGATTTTTATCAAAGTATTCGAACGTGATATGAGACTTCCGCCAGATGCTAAACATGGATAAGTCTTCATGTAAAGGAACATTTTTGCACTGTTTTTTGATTTACTACTGTACTTTTTAAATTATAACGTTTTTCTAATGCATTATTCTGAATGTCGTGTAAAAATTATGTTCTGTATTGTGTTGACTTAAAGTATTGCTGATTTGTGTATGGAGAAGCTAAAATCTTTCGATCAATCAGACCAATGGAATTTAATTTCAAAGGGTCTAATCAACAAAGTATGATGCAGATATGCGGGATTTCTAAATGCTTGCATTTTTACTACTTTTTGAATCATTTTTGTACCAGCTTGATATGTAATAAGCTTTTTAGAACACTGCTTTCGACTTATTGTGAGTATATTTTGATTTTTTCTTTGAGTCATAAGTGTAGTGTATGCCGTTTCAATTGATCTTCCATTTTTCACAGTGATAGATGTGAGGTGTGTATATGAAATATGATAAGATATAAGAAACAGTTATGCTACGCACAGAAAGAACCCGTTTCTCAATGAACTCCTATGAAATATTCACATGCACATGATATATCGGTTATACTTTCAGCAAATGTAGTGTAAGATCGATCACCCATATCACATAACAATGAGTGCCAGATCTTGACAGTCAGCCAACAGCATCTACGAAAATTGCTTAACGAAGTTAAACTTCAAGAAGCTGAATGATCGATGATATATACGTTTGGTGATATATATTTTAAAGTAACATGCTGATTGGCAAGGATCAAAAAAAAATATTTTTCTAGGCATCCAAGAGCTGTATACATTTTATTTCAATCAATTATGAGGTACTGTGTGTTAAACACAATCGTGTAAAGCTAAACAGCAAATCATTCTATTTTACTAATGCCTGACAACAAGTTCTAGGCATGACATAACAGGCACTAACAACAAATGCAGTTATACACCTTAACACTCTCTCACTTTCAAAAGAGCCATCCATAGGATGTTACGAAATGACTCGACAGTTATTCAGGTTATAGACGTTGTCATAAATGCATCTAACCAATTGCTTAGATATACGATCTGAGACCGTGATTCGATCCAAAAAACGTGGAGACAGGGAATCTGCCGGAACGTTTGCTTTCGGTTGGATAAAACGAGGACACCGTAAACATTAACAATTATCTTTAAAAGTTGAGTTATTTTATGGCTAATCAAACGGATACGTAGGGAACCACGATAAAGAATATTAAATGGCGATGCTTGTGTAGCGGAACTGATTAGAGTGTATATTTGAAATACAGTTTGTGGTAGAGCATCAACACAATTTTTCTCATCACAACATAGACGATCTTTGAGCGTGCGATGTACGCGCTCAATCATTCCATTACCTCTGGGATTATAAGCTGTTGTTTGAGACTTGGTAATATTAAACGTTTTCATCAATTCATTAGATACCCTGGATGTGAACTGTGTGTCACGATCAGAGTGAATGATGCGAGGAGCGCCATGTTTCCAAATCCAGTTCTTAAGAAAAGCATTAGTAACGGACTGAGCATTTAATGATCTCAAAGGAGTCGCTTTAAGCCAGATCAATCATCGTAAGAACGAATCTTTCACCATGAACACCATTTCTCAGTGGGACGTCCAAATCGATACATACAAACTCGCGAGGAAGAGTATCTTGTGGAAGCTTCCCTTGAAATATTTTTGAACATCCATATGACTTATGACCGCATGTGTCACACTGGTTAGTAAATTCTCTCAACTTTCGGCAGAGAAACGGTATCCGGTGTCCTGCTTCCAATATAGCATGAAGATTTTTATCAAGACAAAAATATCCAGCATTATGGTACTTAGCGATAATGTCGTTTTCGTCCATTTGGTTACTCACTAGTGACACGGCTGATACAGGAATAAATTCATGAGCCAATGGATTCAGCATGGACGGCATGGACCGACTTAGAGCATCCGCAACTATATTTGCTGTACCGCGGATGTAACACAAGTTGAAATCTTACTCACATAGCTCCTGCCGAGATCGGGCCTGTCTTCCATTGTTAGGCCGTCCTCGAATAAGACCGAGTAATGGTTGATGATCTGTATAGACCGTGAAATGAATAACATGAACATATGGGCGAAACTTGGTAACAGCCCATTGTAGGGCAAAAAATTTCCGGTCTGTCTGTGACATCGCTGGCGTTGTAGGTACCTCGAAATTTCGTATAGCAAGTTTTCTCGGGATCGGGTTTAATAACGCCTTTGCCGACAACGAAACCAAGATATTTGACCTCTTCTTGTCCGAATTTGCATTTGAAGGGTTTGAGTTTTAGATTAGCATCTCTCAGACGGCAAACTAAATCGCGTAATTTGCTTATATTATCTTCAACGGATTTAGTATGTACCATGCCATCATCCAGGTAAACGGGAATTTTAAAACCTTTGACTATACGCTGCATCATACGCTGGAAGGTGGCTCCCGCGTTACACAGGCCAAATGGCATAACCTTAAATTGAAAATGTCCTTCGGTCGGCTGTTTTGATGCGATCTTTTTTGCTCAGGGGTACTTGCCAATAACCCGAGGTAAGATCAATTAGTGAGAACCATTTTGATTCTGAATTTCATCTAAAGCATCGTCAATATGAGGCATTGGGAACTTCTCCTTTTTGGTGATAGCATTAAGTGACCTGAAATCAACTACGAATCTTTTAGTATTTTCCTTCTTGGGAACCAGAACGACTGGCGAATTCCATTCAGATTGTGCTACCTCAATAATATCGTGTTTCAACATCGATTGAACATGACTATTTATGACTTTATTTTCGGCTCGACTGCGTCTAAATGGTCTACTAAAAATAGGTCCCTTATCACCTGTATTAATCTTGTGACACGCGAGGCTAGTTCGACCTATATCTTCTTGAGAACACAAGAATACGTCTCGGAATTCTAACAACAAATCCTTCAGTAGTTTGTGGGCTGGGAGTTACTAATTTTAATTTTATCATCGATCGTACTTATAGGTGTATTAGAAAAATGCAATTATACACCTTAACACTGTGTGTACTTCATATAATTCCTCTGTATGAGACACGCGTTATTATTGTATTGTCATATTGGTTCAAAGCCACCCGCAATTGTTTTTTGTTTATTTGTTATAAAATGATTTTCCATGAATTTTTAAACTTTCAAAATTATAAAAAATTTTCATTTATTATAATAAATTTCAATCTTGAATTTTTTTAGCCATAAGTTTCACCATTCGTGTGTGGATCCCTGGTTGATGGCTCATCAAAATTGTCCCAACTGTAAAGATAATTTTCTAAAGTCATTGAATTTAATCGTAAGTTATTATATTTATTTTTTTTGAAAAAAATTATTAACTGTTTGGCGAAATCCTTTGCAATTTTAAAATATAATATAATTAAATTTGTTTGTGAATTGAGTACTGAACATCTCTAGTTAACGTGTGTTTTCCGTGCAAACCTACAAAACAATTTTTGATTTTGTAATGCTTTGTCTCGTGACAATGAGTAAATAGTAGTAGCACTTAACACACATTTTTTAAAAAATTGATGATGATGAAAAAACATAACCAAATGAAGAGTATCAACCAAGATTTATTGAAATTTTCGCGTGTTTGCTTGTTACAATAGTTTAAAATTTAAAGAGTTTTATAATTTTAACACCTATTGTTACATAATAATTACATTTTCAATTTATTTATTTTTTTTTTAATATCGCTTTAGGCCTTTTTTCTTTCTAAATGAAAATTTGGGAATATCTTCAATTTTAAATTCTAAATCCTTGCAATCGTCGCGTTAAACTTTTCATTAATATTTTGCACTTTTCCACCATTTTGGAAATGTATCTATTTAACCTTAAACTGCCGCTTTTTCCAAATTTACAAAAATTTTCTCTACGTCTATAATGAAATTTGGAAATCCTAAGAATTAGACACTAAAGTGCATTGCTGTTGCTAAAACATTCGAAATCATTCATTATTTTTCATTGAAGATTTCATTTTTTAATTTTTTTGCATTCCTAGTTTGAAAGCCCATGAGCGATTTCTGTAGATCGATAGCCCAAACCCTTTGAAGCATGCTCTGCGCCAAGACCGATGTCGCGCCACATTGGCGTGCTTAAGGAGCGACATGTTTCAAATAATTTTGATTGCTGAATCCACAAATTTCTATTAAAAATATAAAAATTTAAATTTAAGGTAGTGAAATACATTTCAAGGGTCTATTTTTTCAATATTGTCAAAAATTTTCGTGGGCTTTGCCCCGGTTTTGGTCATGACTAAAATAGGCCCCCGCCCCGTCACAAAATTCTGCGTACGCCTCTTGCGGCACACATTCATTTGACGCCTCTATCCTGTAGTGCTCTGAGATTTTGGATATCTGTATTAGTTGAGTAAACATTTTTTCAAGCATGCATGAAAAATTAAGGAAATGCTAGGCAGTTTGAGGTTAAACTTGTGGATTTGAACTCACTCATGCTGTTTATAATTAGGATGATGAAGACAAACCTGTTAGTGGTGCAGACAATGAAGCCTTTGAATCAAATGAAGATCAGGTTTCAATTTTGAATAATTTTTGCTTTTTAAAGTGTGCGATGTCGGATACATGTAATTAAGAGAATGTTATTTTAATCATGCATGTTGATTTGACAATTATTCAGAATGTATTCGATTAAATTGTCATTTCCATGTACCTCAAATATTTCCAAATTGAAACTGTTCCCATGACATGGAACTTAATCACTACAAAACTACTAGAATGCACTCGGCGTGCTTAGAAATTCTTATTCGGTTTTTATGGAATTCGTTTTGCATTAATTTACATTAAACCTACTAAGAAAGAAAACTAATTTCTACTAAATTTAGAAATGCTATTGTTTTGGATATAAAAACTTTTAAAAAAACTTTTAAGTAAGAAATATGTGTTCATGTAGCCTATATTTTCCTGGGGAAGGAATTCGTTTCCAGTATTTTTTGATTTTTCTAAATTCCAATGACGTTTTGGCTGCTGGTGCTTCAACTTCTACTTTACAGTTTGAAGTTGGTAGACAGCGAATTAATTTAAGATATCGCAATTTTCAAATAATATTTTTAAAATTTCAAGACATGTCCAAAGCTGTGTACAATTGCCCCTGCGTTATTCCAAGGTCGTTTATCTATTTTTTGCAATCCATTTAAATATCCTTTTTAATGCGTTATTGTCACCCGTTTCTCTTGTATCCAGCATAGATATATTTTGATGTTTTTTCTTTAATTGAATTTTTGTGCATAGCAAAACGTGAAAGCTCTTGCAGTTTACATAGGATTTAAGCTGAATCTAATTTCTTAGAAAAGTTTGCTATTAATTGATGTAAAACTTTTAAATGCTTTTTTCATTAAAAAATCATGTTCCTAATAACTATGAGTTCCTCCTATGAGATTTCATCTAGAATCCATCATAAGCCAAATCAAAATTATATTTTCAAGAATTTTAAGTGGGGAGTTTTTCCATTCCTTACAACTGGGTTACATGAGATTGATGGTACCACAAGCAACACGACCATCCTATTAGTAAGAAACTTTTGTTCGATGGTCTTATTGAAAGCTTTCAGAAAGTATGTGAGTTTTAAAAAAAGTCCTTATGATTTGAAAAGCCCTTAGGTCATGTAGTTCATCCTCAAATTTGAAGACAATTCATTGATAAATAGTATTGAAAAGCTCAATTAAAATCTGAAACTGAATACAAAAAGGAACTCATCTCAGTACTAACGCATGTATTTTTGAAGGTCAAAATTTTGACATCCTGTTGAAAACTACTTCTGTGCAACGTGTTTATAATGTTGTGTTTGAAATTATATACTAATTTAATGTATTGATTTTATTAAATTCTCCCGACTTGTCAACATATCTACATGCAACATGTATATTTTGAGTGGAGAATTTTTTACGTCTATCACACTTACAAAAAATTTTTGGGGTTTTTAACCGTTCTAATATTCTATTGTTATTCCACAAATGTTTCAACGCACAGTTTGGATTTTTAACACCTAAGTGTATTCAAACGTTTAAACAGTTATTGACGTTTATATTGGTTTATGTCGTTTAGGGACCTGAAGTAATTACTGGAGTTGATAATCCGGAACAGCGTGTAGATACTTGACTTTTAAGTTTTTGTAGTCATTCATTGTACATAATTTTTTATTTGTTGTAAAAAGGTTCCCAGATTATATTGTATATATTGTTAGGTGAATTAGTGAAGAATTCTCTTTTATCTCAAAGTATTTGAAGTTGAATTTAAATTTTATTATTAATAAAAAATCTGAAGGTACAGGTAGCTATGGAAATTCAATCTACTATTCTTTTTGAAGTAAAAGCTTTTTATATGTAAATTATGTAGCACAATATTTTATGTATTACCTGCAAACCCTCTAATTTTTTGAAATATATTTATTCTAAAAGCAAACTGAAATTATTTAACTTCTGTTTGGTGCAAAATAATGGAAAGTAATAGTGTCCCCAAATAATTTAAAGTAAATATAATTAGCGATCTCTGAAAATTTACAATGTCTTTGATGGCCTATTTTAATTACAGTCTAGCGTCTTGCAGTGAAAAAAACCAAAAGGAAGGAACTAATACTCTTGCAAGTAGATAATAATTAGTGTAAAATTTTGCCATAAATCGTGAAACTGCCGTCGCGAATAGCCGAATCTTTTGCATTACAAATTCTTTATTACTAGCCTTTGGTACCATTTAAAATTATTTTTAAAAAATTTCATTAAAAACTGTACTTTTAACTCTTAAATAACTGATTGCCAAGTTCTTGTAGCGAAAAAAATTTTTTCTATGATTTTCAGACTGTTCTAAAAATAGGACATTTGCGGAGCCTTAAGATAATCGTTTATGATAAAAGACCAATCCCGTCCGTCCTTCCAAACCAGTTCGTTTCAAGAACACGTTTTGTTCTTCTGTCTGGTATTTTTAGTTATTTCACTCAAGTGAAGATGTGATCGTATTGACAAGTAAAAATACAGTTAATGAATTTAGCTGGTGTCACACGATTATTTTTGAGAAGTACGGTTGAGTTGAAAGAAACTGGTGCCATCAGACCCAAACAAACGAAGGGCGCAACGTTTGCCACTGATAAAATGCTGAAGACGCGCGGGTCATATGACACTTAATTTGAATCAAAAAACACAAAATCCTTATCAGGTAGAATGACAACAATC